>OMNM01034089.1:0-17312 GCA_900302745.1 Parablennius parvicornis | reverse complement strand
CTGCAGCCTTTTACTCACGCACAGAACTGCTCCAGGGAAAAATATCAGACAAAGAACAACTGTAAGATGGACAGAAAGAACGAGGTTACAACCCTCAGATGGTACACAGATACAGAATGTTGCCAGCGCCATGTCATCTCAAAATGATGGGAACAAAATAACGTTTTTTTCTTGAATGGTTTTCATGGTATTCTGCTTTGTCTTTGTAAAGGTGATGTATACAACTTCTTCATTTTCCACTGTCAACATAATTATGAGTTTCGACATATGCCTTGGCTACACTGTTCTCTTCAATATCACCTTCTAAAACATCACTAGTAAGCTATTGAACAGATTAACAAGTGGTGCAAAACAAAAACTGCTATGTTGTTATTATCAGGTAAACATTTATTTCATTTCTTTTTCACACTGTCTCTTTGAAATACTTGTGGCGTCTTATTTATGTTTTATGTTACAGTGAGGGGTGACAACTTTACACAGTGAATGATATAATTAGAACCAATGACAATTGGGTGGTCACACAGGGTGGCCAATCAGATTATAGGGTATTGGAGCAGGAAGGTGGGGGTTGTGTGCCTCAGAAAACCCGTTAACACAAACTCAGCTGAGAATGAAAGTGTTCTATGATTGTAATTTTCTCTAGTTTATTGCAATGCTGCAGACAGGAATCTAAAAGCATATCGAGAACAAAGTAAAATAGACAGAGTTAAACTGTAGATGCTTTTATTGAAATCACTGGTCATGATCTGCACTACATAGGGGATGAAGAAATATTTGTCCATCAGTCTCAAACTAAGGAATGTGTGTATTTGCAAAGAATCGGTTTTACGTTTGATTTTTGTGTTTTTAGCAGCTTGCATGTTTGCAATATGTTTGGAATGTTTGCACGCTTCTTCATTTCTATCCATAGACTTTACCAGAAATGAGTTAGCATAAAGCACATGCAAGTTTACCCATTTGAAATAGTTTATGATGGCAGTTGTGACCCAGAGGCCTCCATAAAGAACAGACCCTTGACCTGGGTTGCTCCTAGTATCTATAGTTAAGGATAACTATAAATATGCAGGGATGTAATTCTCCCATGGGGATTAGTAAAATATGATTTCTGTCTTTGATGGCAGGCATTCAGTCTTCTCAGGAATGTGATATTCCTCCAATAACATGCGATTTCAGCCATATAAAGAGTGGAAAACACAAAACCTATCTCCTGCCGGTGAACGCTGGTCAAAACAACCAATGTTGCCTTAAGGGTGCAAAGTTAACCAATCAGTGGCATGTATGGATTGCTGTTTTGATCTAAGCAGTGAAATCAGAGGAAACACTTTGCATGTGTAAAGTTGACTCCTCTAATGATGCGCCTCTGGTGCAGGAGACAAGTCAACACAGGCCAAAGCGTCGTTTGTTCAAGTCATCGAGGTTTGTTCTCCCTGCTGCTCCACTCCCCCCTCTCACTCCTGCAAAGGAAAGTAGACACTGGTCCAAAGAACACTCCTCCCTCCTCCTTCTTCGTCCGCGGAGTGGGAGCTTTCTCCCTCTTTAAACATGATCTGGCTCCCAGTCTTCCTCGGTGCATGTTCCCCTCCGGAGCTCGTCCATGTCATGACACAGTGCCGCGCAGGACCGAAGTGCCCCCCTCTGAAGCCCCTGCACTCTTTCCCTGCGCCCTCAATCTGCTTACATGAAACATGCCATGTCCGCAGGAGCGCTCTCTTCTTTTTCTGCTGCACTTTGTTTTGGTTTTGGCAGCTGGCCACGAACAACTCTCGGACTACAGCAGACTCCTCTCCCTCTTTGCAGAGCAAGGTCAGTGCTGCGTTCATACGCGTTAATATAGCAAGATTTTATGGTTGATTGTACATCGGCTATGATTAGCAATAAAAAGCTGCTTTGTCAATGATTTCCATCTTGATCCTGCAGGTCTCTCCTCACACTCAGAGTCAGATCTGTCCATTGTCCATCCAGTGAAAATCAGCCCTGATGGAGAGTTCATCTCCCACTCTGTGTCCCATCACTTAAAGGGTGGCAGAGTCAGGCGTGACCTGCGGTCCCTTGGTCTAGAGGGACAGGTTTACTACATGGTCAATTACAACGGTCGCAGCTTAACATTCAATTTGACTGCAAACGATCACCTGCTTTCAAATGACTACATCCTGGAGAAGAGGAATGGCAGCAGCAACAGGACCGAGCACCGTCTCTCCGAGGGGAATTCCTGCCACCTCCTCGGCACCGTGGAAGCCTCCGGTGTGCAAGGAACAGCTGCAATCAGCACCTGCAAGGGACTGGTAAGATACTACATTGTATAAGAGATGCAACAGGGGGTAAAGGTCAAATTTAGCCTCCGTCTCATTCATCACACTGCACGCACAACGACACACTTGTGTCTTTTTCAACAAAAAGGCTCAGGTGAGGGGGCATCGCCCTGGGGTAGCTGGTATGTGGTGTCGGCAGTCATTGACCATTGAGCAAATCTCTATCTGACAGTGCCCTGTCTGTTAGCCTGCTCTTCAAAGACTTCCTGACACTATTTGCAGAAGGACTGTGCTGCAGACCCACTGACGGCTGCTGCCTCTCGGCCGGCCATGAGACCCTTTCTGTCCTCTTTTGTCTCTCACATGTTTTTCTCTTCACGGCACCTTCATTCACTCACTCATTCATTCATTCATTCAAGCTGCTGTCTGCAGGGACTCTCACATCCTGACTGTGCTTGCAGTGTTACTTTGTTCTACGCTAAGAGACAGCTTCAGTAATAGTTTGTGACACATTTTTTTTATGGAGTCTAGCCATGAGTTTTATCTGATGGAGGGCTGAAAAATATGGCCTATGTTACTAATCAAAAAGAATAGATCAACTACAAAGGTGGTGGAACAGCTGGACAGCAGAAGAAAGAGTCCCGCATATGTGGGATATTTACAATGAAAAGACAGATGTACATTGAAAGCTTTCTGAGTACAGATGACTGAGAAGGAAAGTTCTTTAATTTTTTTTTATTCTCCTAGCAGCAGGACTTCACTCTCAACTCTTTAAAACTCTTTCAGTTCTAATGTAATATTTTGAAATGACCCACTAGGAAGAGGATGTAGGAGAGAGGGGGGCGCTTTCCGCCTCTGAAACGATGGGACGTGTCACTTTTAGTCATGAAGAATGTTTTAGTGTTCATGTTTGATTGTGTCACAGCAGGAATTCCTCTCCTGCAGAGTCTTGCCTCCTGCCTCTGTGTTATGTTTGTGTGGGTTGCCTTGCCTCTCTATGCCAAGTCTACTAAACGCAGCTCATTTGTTACATGTGACTCAGAACAGGGAGACTAGAATGACAGGCCAGCCCAGCGCAGCAGTGCTATAATTTATATCTGACCCACTTTGCACGCCTTTAATTAATCCCCAAAGAAGAAAATCATTATGAGACATATTTCTTCTTATCTAACACTGCCTGGATTGCTCCTGCAGTCCCAGTTTGCCCCTTCTCCCCAGTTGACCAGGGAAACTACTACAATGTATTTATGCCAAATCCATTATTTTCTCCATTGTGCAAGGTTTATTGCAAAAAAACTACACAGAGACCACCAAGCAGGAGGACTCAGCGAGGCAGAAATCCCACTAGCTCCTGTGGAGGCCATTCACCCTCAGGAGACAGATTCTTACCAATTATTTTTTTTTTGCAAAGCAAGCATTATTGAAGGCTAACTAAACAGGAAACTCCCGGGATACAGAAAAACAACAGAATAGAGAAATGACACACATGATGTGCATTAATCAAGGCCTAACAACTACAAATACAGTACTCTACTACCATCAGTTTTTATTCTGATACATGTTGTTGTCAATAAACAAAAAAAAAATCTATTCCAATTGTGCCCATTTTAAAGTTGTCTACATTTAAAAATCTTCATCACTATTACCATGTAGCTATTACTCTCAGTATATGAAATAGAAAAGATAATCAATAAAGTTCACATTTTATGTGCTTGAACCAAAACTACATTGACATTTATTTTTAAAATAAACTTTCTTTATGGCTTTGGTCAGTGCTTACCTACCTTGGCTTAGGGACCCACTCGAGGGTGTGCCAGCTTTGCCACCTCTGAGGTTGTCAAAATGAGATTAACACATGTCAAAGAAAACCATGATTAGACAGTTTCCAGAATCTAGAGCAGACCTGGAAACTAGTCATTACTTTTATTGTGGTATGTTGTTGAGAGTGAGTGTTTTTGCTGTAAAGCTTGGGCAAACCAGATATCACAGGGGTGGGGGCGTCTGTTGCCTTCCTAAAGGACATCTGATGGAGGGCTCCCATGGAAAACGTTGGAAATCAGAGACATAAGATATTCAAATAATTTGCAAAGAAGATAAAAAAGGATAATTAATGAGCAATTGTCACTACACATCAAAGGCAAACTGAACTTACTGCAAATGAATATTACATGATGAGACGTGAAAAGGTAAAATCACATGTCGTACAGAACTAAATCCTGAAGCCTAAGAAAGCTGCTACAAGTTGTAAAGAAACACACATGTGATACCACAGATTTCAACTGTTACAAACCTTCTCTCTGCTGTGTTAACAGATTTTAACATCCTGCTTCTGGCCTCAAAAGACAACGCCATAATGGAAACAGCAGCTGAGTTTTATAACTGTGAGCTTACCTTGCATTAAGTCTTCATTACATGTGTGTTATCATTCTCCTTTACTGTTTATTGAACATGTAAAAGCACCAGGAGCAGAGGTAGGCGGTAGTGGAGGTTTTGCCTTTTTGTGGGAAAAACCATCAGTCTGAGAAAAACCCAAAGCTTTCTCTGAGGATACTTTGGTAATCCCCGAGGCACATCACAAAACAAGAACATGCAGGTTCAAACCCATTATACTGGTATTTTCCTCACTTAAATGCATGTTTCATCACACGATGCAGATGGAAATTCGTAATGATGTCTTTGAGCTCGGGGGAAAAAATTAGCTTGCAGGCAAAATAACCTTGTGAAGTTAAACAAAAAAAAAAAAAAGTTAGTGACACCTGTGAGGTCAGTAAACAGTTCTCTGAGAATAAATTATTATTTCGTTGGTAGAAAATTATTGTAATTTATCATACAGCAATAATTAGCACCATCAGCCCCCGCCTATGCGTGTGCCCCAGTAATCACTCCTGAAGTTCAGCTACATAACAGCAGAGACTTTATTTGAGGGCCAGCTGGCCAGTCCACCAAAAGCCACAGAAGCAGGAAACAGAAATAAAGCAGTTCCACATGGCTGGTGTATTTAGAACACAGACCTGTGTTATGGTAACCTCCCCTGGCTCTGGCACCTCACACCCAAACGACTTGCTTCCTCTAAGTCAGGGGAGGAGGGTTAATGGAAAGAAGAAAAAAGAATAGGAGCAATAGATGGCAGAGGAAGAAGAGGTGGTAAACGTACACAGTGAACTCCACCATGTGGAGGAGGAGCATCAAGATTTGAGAGAAGAAGCTGCCTCAGAAAAATAATCCCTTCGTTTGTTAAAATTTCATAACAAAACCTTTACTGGCTTCATTTCAAGTTGGCTTTGTTTGTTGAGGAGAGGTACTGCATAGGATTTACACATGGTAATTTAAGGCTCATATGTAACCCCATAACCACACTACACAGGCAAAGTTTTTGCGGTGTGTGTTGCCAAGTAGGAGTGCATTTGGTACGTATGTATGTTGTACACATCATGCAGCGCAATGGTCCGAGTGTTTGGATGGGCCTCTCTGTAGCATTCCTTCCTGGTTGATCTGCACTCCACCACCTGCCATTGTCTGCAGGGATTCACTTGAGCAAGATTTAGTCTGGGATGCACATATAGGACTCGACAGGAAGATTTGATAACAACCAGTGCCAAAATATCTCCACTTTACACACTAAACATGAGCAGCGTGTGGAGCGGCACAAAGCAAACGTGAAGAATTAGACGATTATTTACTGTATCGTTCCTGTCATACAGTGTTTGGATGAGATATGGTGCAACAGGGAAATCAGCTGAGTGGTGTCTTCACGGGGCCTCGGGGAAGCTTTCCCAGCTGACCATGGCCGTATCAGCTTGCATGCTTCGCACATGAGTCCACCACAATCTCAGCAACTCTGGCTTCAGGCCATATTCGGAGTCAGAGTTGAAAACTTTCTCACCATTTTATTTAACCAAAGTCTTGACACAATCAACTAAATCCGAGAGTAACTGCAGAAGACTATTGTTTGGTATTTGCGATAATGTTGTTTGATTTGAGTTTAGAGTGGGAAAATAGCTATTTTGAGAAGCCTAGTTGAATCAGATTAAAGGTCCTATTGCAGTTTATGGACCTACATATGTGGTTTTATAAGAATTGTACAAACAGGTGGTCTAATATAGGCTTTCCTAAGCGACGCCAGATCCGTGCTTGCTGAACTCCCTGAGTGGAGCAATGCGATACATTCGGAGCAGACTGCTGAATGAATGGGCTTCAGGGATTCTCTTTTCTATTTGTTCCAACAAACACATGTAAAACTTGTCAGGATGACCCAGAAAGGAGGGCAGTGAACTGCAGTTAACAGCAGGGTAGATCCCTGGAACCACAACTATAAGCGCTGCATGGCCTAATTTTTTGCAGCTGCCTCCGGTTCTTCAAAACAATCCAAAGAAAATCCACATATCATGTGTTACATTTTCTAGGAATCTAGGTGTTGCACATGTTTCATTCAATTTATGCACGTTCTTTTTGTTACTTGTCTTAAGCCTGGATTCACCAGTCCATACAAGGTTCCTACTAAACGAAAAAATCCTTTTTTTTTTTTTTTTTGCTCTTTCAAAAAAACGTTATTTGCCTCATGAGTTGGTTTAGCAGACGAGGGAGGGGTTCATCCTAAAACACTGTGGACATGTTTGGACTCAACATGACCCAAAGTGCGCGCGCACACACACACCCCCACACACACACACACACACACACACACACACACACACACACACACATCATATGTGCAGTTAAAAAGAAAATCAAGCGTTTTTGTCCTAGTGTTGGTATGCAGATGTTGTATTTTTGCAAAACAAGACTATTTTGTGCACAAGAGTGTGTATCCATGTGTGTGTTCACCAGCAGACGTTGCAGATCATCAAGTGAATAGCCTGCACCAGTAACAACATGTATTGCATATTTAGGAAGAAATGGTTGTATTACCACTGCAGCAGACAGAGAATGTGCTCGAGGGAAGGAAAGGGTTTATATTCAGATCTGTTGTCTAATGATAGATTCCACCGAGATGGAAATTACTGTGGAGGGGCCTTTTCGGCAGGTTTTAAAGACAAACGTCTACCCTCTCACCTTTTAAGTGTGGGAATTATTGAAGCACTACACTTTGACATGATTTGCAGCCCAGCTCATAAATGTTGTAGCACCAAAGTATCCTTGTTAGGCTTTGTCTTATTTGTAACAGGCAGTGAATGCATGAGAAAACAAACTTAAAGCTGCATTTTGGCTTAATTTTGGAATTAAAAATGATCTTCCTATTTTTAATTACAGCTCAGAAATTGACAAAGTAGAACACTGTGTCCTTAGGATTTAGTTTTCCAATATGAGTGCCTTCATATTTTTATTGCAGATAGCAAGTTGGATCAAACCTATATTTAATTTGCCCAGGGTATATCATTTTTTCACCATGCATATTTATCAGCGTTTTTCTTCTTTTTTCTTCTTCAGAGAGGCTTCTTTTCCTTGCCTGAGGGGCACTATTTTATTGAACCTGTCCAGAAACGTCCTGACGATGGTGCAGAGACTGCAGAGCCGCACATTGTCTACCCAAGATTCACAACAGAAAGTAAACGAAAGAAGCGCAGTCCTGGTCCCAACAAGACACCAAGCCCCTGTGGAGTTCAAGGTATTTATCTGAAGTCATGAAATTGTACACTCAGCTTCTTTTTTTTTCTGTCTGATGTGTCATGTGTCAAACAAGGATAAGCCACAAGTGTACAGTGAGTGATTTATTTTATTATGCACACTCCAGATACGCCAAGTGACTCCGTCCTGGTGGAGAGGGAGAGGGAGGAATGGGAGAGGGAGCAGCGGAGGGAGAGGCAGGATCAGGTCAAGTCCCGCTCGCAGCGCTCAGTCAGCAGAGAGCGCTGGGTGGAGACCATGGTGGTGGCTGACGCCAAGCTCATCGAATACCACGGCAGTGATAATGTGGAGTCGTACATCTTCACCATCATGAACATGGTGACTGAGACACCTTCTGATGTTACACCGGCTGTTGCCATCACTAATTTCAGTGAAGGTGCTTCTGAATGAACTTTGTTGATCAAGGGTTACTCTTTTCTTGACAGGTGGCTGGGATTTTTCATGACGCCAGTATTGGGAATGCTATCCACGTCATCTTAGTGCGCCTCATTCTGCTGCAAGGAGACGAGGTGATAACCGTCTGAAAACATTATTTACATCTGAACACCTTGTTACATTTCCTTATGCTGTTGGACCTTAAAACACCAGGAACTCCAGTTTGCCTAAGGAAAACGCTGTGGAGCTGACAAAACACAGACAGAAACTTTCAAAATAAAAGCGATGGACAGTTTTCCAAAAGAAGAGAAGCCAAGTCTTGATGCCTCCTGTGTTCTTTTATTAAAAGTCCGATTTCTCCTCCACCTGAAAATGATGCATCTCTACAGCCTCAGGCTATCACTCTGTTTCTCATATTACAGTCTTCACTGTAGAGGAATTCACAATGACTGAAATTGAGTAATTTTAACTATCTAGGCATCTTCAATACCAGTTCATCCACTTTATGATTTACAGTGAGCAAAAGGGGGCAGGGCAAAGTACCTGAAAGAGACTAACGGAAAGAGACACAGAATCAACCTTACTGATAATATAAGATTCGGTGCAGTGGAAGAAACTCAGAACACCTGGGTAAATCCAGAAATAGTCAGACAAAACATGCAATCAACTGAGAAGCTCTCCAAACCCTTCCTGCCTCTTGAGACAACCATTACACTACTGTGCTGCCAGAACAGCTTGACATATAGAGGAGAAAAAAGTCTGCTGTGAAAACACACATTAATGTACATTTAATATTTATTTCTCTGTTTGTTGCAGAAAGGATTAAAGATTATTCACCACGCTGACACCACTTTGGCCAGTTTCTGTGCTTGGCAGAAAAACCTGAATCCTCAGAGTGACACACATCCGGCTCATCATGATGTAGCAGTGTTGGTCACCAGGTCATTTACACAAGCTTCAGTAGAGTGAATTCATTATCTAAGATGTTTCTGGGTGCATTATATAGTTAAAAGTAAACGACATACTATATATCTCTCCATAATTTGAATGTTTCCTCTTGCCAGGAAAGACATCTGTGCAGGAATGAATCATCCCTGTGAGACTCTCGGTCTGTCTCACCTGTCGGGCATGTGTCAGCCCCACCGTAACTGCAATATCAATGAAGATTCGGGATTGCCTGTTGCCTTCACCGTAGCTCATGAAATGGGCCACAGGTGTGTATTTACATGTGCATGTTTCCACAATGAGCTATCATAACAATGGTCAAGATGACAATGAAAGCAGGCTGTTTCCAAGATCGGATGTACATGAACAATTTCCGAGCATGACCTCATCAGCCTTTAGTGAGATGTCTGGGTGCAAATAATGACAAAAGTATCTTGTAACCACACACAAAGGCTGTAGATACCTGAGAAGCTTTTTGTGGAGCAGGTGTAAATCTTCGACTGGCAGGTAAAGGAAAAGCAGAGTCATTTACAAGGTTACATTTAAGTCACATAAGAAAATGCTGCTCCTGGAAATAATTCAGTTGGACAACTTGTGAATTTTACTGCCACTGTGGTCTTTGATCTAATTGAGATCAAAATGGAAATACGTGGTTTGTAAGACTGAAAGAGAAGAAGACATTCCAAAGACAGTCCTGGGAGTTAAATGACAGTCTCTATCCCTGGTTAGGGAAGATGAAAGATATCAGAACACAAAAGCATGCCAATATGATGCGCTTTGCATTTCCATTATTATATTCCGAGATCCAACATTAGATTGTGTCACCTCATGTATATTGTTTGCTCACATCATTAGTGTTTGATGTGAGCAAACAATATACATGTATGTTATTGTTAAGATTTATAAAGCTTTTATTTTCCTAGTTTTTGACTCCATGTGTTGTCTTGATTGACGTCATGTTGTCTTGTAGCCTTTCATGGACTCATGGGAGTCCTTTATCCATTTTTTTAATGTTATATCTGTTTTTCGTTCAAGGTAGAAATCAAATTCATGTCACTGGATTTTTAACAGTTGATTATAGTTCTGTTTTGTCCTGTTTTGAGCTGTATGTGCTTGTTATTGAAACCAACAGTGTCTTACCTCTTTGGTGCTATCCTATCTGTTCATGTCATGATCATATCATGGTTGGGTGTTTTAACATTTGTTTAAGTCTGGTCTGTTTGTTTATGTTTCATGTCTTTGCTCAAGTGTATCATCTATCCCCCCCCATCTCAAAAATCTTGTTGCTCCATCCTTCATGCATCTCACCTGATGGTTTACTGTGACGTGAACCATCAGGTGATGGTGGTTCCTAGTCTCATCAAGTTCAAACTCCCCGTGTGATCAGAAAGTTGCACAACTTTTCCAAGGAACCAATTGTCTTATTCAAGTACTGCGCCCTGTGGTGCACCACTCCTGCCATGCTGGGAAACCTCCCCAGAAGTTTCCTTTTCCCAGTGTGTCGAGCTCCATCTGCGATTCACTCTGGGTCTGCGCCACAGTGTTTACACGGAGATCAGGATCATCGGACCACCATCAGGAACTTTGACATCTCCAGTGTTTTAGTTGGAATCACTCAATCACAAGCTGCATTTCAAACATACGCTGCGTTTTCCTCAGTTAGCTGTTCCATCATGACAACGTGTCCACTCAAAATGCAACGTGTCAGTTTTTGGCCCTTACTAACACATTCCTCACTCACTATCCCCCAGGTCTGTGGATTTGGCTCACTGTGATTTCTTTTTTTTTGCTTCCCCCAAGATGAGGTTCAAGCTGAAGAGATGGTCTTTTGACACTGTGGAAGAGATTCAGAGAAGATCACATGATGGTGCTTGACATACTTTATAAGGGGATTTATAAGGAGTCTTCCATGTGTCGCGGGAAGACCTGGAATGATAGATCGCTGCACAACATGACTACAAGGGGATAGTTGTGAAATTTAAAGCTGGTACTGTTTTTCTATTGTTAGATGGAGTCCTTGAATTATTTGATATCGGTCTTTAAGTCTCATTCTGTCCTCCTTTTTTCCATCTGTTTATTAAAGCTCTTTAGTTCAGCTGTGTTTTCCCCACAGATTTTGGTTGTTCCTTTGGATAGGTTTTAAAATTCTGGTTCTAGTTATTCCATTTTTGTGGACTGCGTCTTTAATAATCATCATATTATTTTCTTTTTTATTTTGTTTTCTACGTTGTCTACATTTGGATCGTAAACCCCTGCCCACACGTGATTTCAGAAATAAATATATTGAAATGTATGCATAACGTAACAGATAAACTTCATCAGCGAATCAAATCAGCACTTTTACTTTGTACTAGGTGTAAGATGAGATATCTACAAACAAAAGTTGACCTGTTTCAAATCTGCAAACAAGTCTTGCATAGAATTGGTGCTCAGAACCTCGCTGAGAATGTGTGAACCTGATAAACCAGCAGGAGGTATTACTGTAGCCAGCATTTTTCAGATTCAAGAGGTGAAGACATTCAAGGGGAGTAGCTGGACTATGAAGGTCATCTATTCTTGTGAAACACATCTGTGTGTGAGAATCACATCATAAATGGTTGTGTTATTCGTATCTGAACACAGCTTTGGAATTCATCATGACGGCCAGGGGAACGACTGTGAGCTGGAGGGGAAACACCCATTCATCATGTCCAGACAGCTGATGTACGACAGCTCGCCTCTCACTTGGTCTCCCTGCTCCAAAGAATACATCACACGCTTCCTCGAGTAAGGCCAAAATCTTCTTTAATCACGAAGCCGTTAATTATGAAATAATAACACTATTCATTCACCCATTTCTACTAATTTCCTCCGTGATGCTAACAGGATTTTTCTGCAGTTTGTGTGCACGTCTGAGTCTGGGAAATTGTTATTATAACGGGTGTGGTTCCAACATACAGTGGCACCTGGACACAGATAAAGAGTGTACAGGCTCGCGTTTGTATAGAGGGCTTGAAAATCATCCAAAACACACAAAGGGAGTGGTGTGTGTGTTCGACTGTTCAAGAAAACCATGAAACTGGCATCAGAAGAAACTTAGCAGCTGCTCTGTTTTTTTTTTTTTATGTAGAGACGACGACGAGGACGATGATAATGATGATGTTGATGTTGATGTTGATGTTGATGTTGATGTTGACGTTGACGTTGATGTTGATGTTGATGTTGATGTTGATGTTGATGTTGATGATGATGGTGATGAGGTGGAAGTGTGGTCAGTTCATGCGAGTTAGAGAATTAGAGAAGGTAGCCAGTGAAACAACAGCAAAGGAAGCGGTAAGTAGAATTGGATAGCAGTCATCCTTACAGAAACACATGCAGGCATTTGATTTGACTTTTGTTATCAATGACGAATTGAATGGAAGATTTGCAACTCATAAAACAATTTAACCAGCTGCTCCAACGTATGAGATCAAAGGTCACAGATTATCTTTGTTGAACTGTTTTTATTTTAGCTCATTAAAAGTTTTCTTTTGGCAAACCATTGTCTCAATTTCAGATGTTTATTATCACTACTTCTGGGGTGATTTAAAAATCAAGAGGGTAAAATTACTTTTGAGTGTCGTAACATAACAGTAAAAAAAAAAAAAATCACCTTTTATTTAAGTGCAAACTTCCCATTCTGGTAGATTTGCTGAACTTTCAAATCGGTTGTTTCATCGGTCAACCACCATTGTGCTACTTTCAATTCAATCAACTTTACACTTTTTCTTTTTCTTTTACCCGCTTAGTCGTGGCTGGGGTTTCTGTTTGGATGACCGTCCTTCCAAGAGGGACCTGACTACCCCGCTGGCACGCCTCGGTGTCCGCTACACTACACACCACCAGTGCCAGCTCCAGTATGGCCCAAATGCGACCTTCTGCCCCGAGGTTGATGTGAGTGTTGCGTCAGAGGAAGAGTTGATGAGATGTTGTGGAGAAGTGTCCTACCCTCATTTTTTTTGGATTGTTTGCCTGTTGCAGAATGTGTGCCAGATTCTGTGGTGCTCAGTAAACGGTACATGTCGATCCAAACTGGACTCACCCATAGATGGGACTCGATGTGGACCAGAGAAGGTGAATGAAGCTTGTAGTAAATTGTGGCCTCTTGTATCAGCATGTACTTTAAATTTTTAGATGTTCACTTTATTTTGTTTTCATTTTATTTTCAAACTGTTTCAATTAATCAACTTTGCATTTTTCACCTTTTTGTGTTTTTTTTTCTTCTAAAATGGTTAATTACATCTATATAGTTATATTTGTCATTTTTATTAAAGCCCACAGTAATTGTATATTTTCGCACTTATATTTATTGATTTATTTCAGTTGTTTATTTCTCGTATTTCTATAGTATTTTGGGCAGCGGTGGCCCATAGAATAGAAAAGTGGTTCAAAGGTTTGAATCCCACATCAGACTGGTCTCCACTGTGAGTCCTTGAGCAAGACCTTTGACCCCATGAGCTCCATGTAGCATCACACTGCAAAATAGTATGGGTAAATGAATTTTGGGTATGGGTAAACGAAAAAGCGGATTAAGTATCTCTTAAGTAACTGTGATAATAAATAATTATCAGAGTTGCTAAAGTGCTCACATTCGTTAATTAAGTAGAAGTACCTACATAGGTGTAAAAATGCTTAAAAATGTAAAAGTATGCAATCAAGTGACCTTCTTTACTGAAGACGCATATACAAAAAGGCTTCTGAAATGTAGTCATCTTCCTGATACACAAATACTATGCCGATTGTATTGTCTTTTACTAATATGCGTTTAGTATGCATCAACACATTTATTGTTTTTGTCCGTCACTTGCGAAACGCTTTGATTATCATATTATTGCTACAATGTGCTATATAAATGACGGATTGATAGGTTGGTTGATCAATCCAAGCAGAGAGAGACAACTAAATACCTATGAGTGATCTCACCATATTATTCTCCTTCAGTGGTGTATTTCCGGGGAGTGTGTGATTGTGGGTAAACTCCCAGAGACTGTGAATGGAGGCTGGGGCCAGTGGAGTACCTGGTCTCACTGCTCCAGGACGTGTGGAGCAGGAGCTCAGACAGCAGAGAGGGAATGTAACAACCCAAAGTAAGAGCCCAAGCTCAACTGTGTGCACCATGAAGTATTTCTGTATTGTGAAAAGGATTCAAATGTGAAAAGTATTCAAATGTGCTGCTGCTGTTACTTTTTCCCCCCACAGACCACAGTTTGGGGGCAAGTATTGTACCGGAGAACGGAAACGTTATCGCACCTGTAACACAAAACGCTGCCAACAGGACAAGCCATCGTTCCGAGAGATGCTGTGCAGTGAGTTTGACACTGTGCCCTATCACAACGAGCTCTACCAGTGGATTCCTGTGGCTAATCCGAGTGAGTAGTCAATTATTCAAATACACATCAAGACGCAACAGCTAGAAAGTCACATGAAAATCAACTATCACCATTTCCTTAACTCCGTATGTAATTATATCTTTCAGTCAACAGGGGGCAGCATTTACACTGTAAAACTGTAATCCTGAAACTCAGCAAGGCCTTGACACTGATCAGCCATATCATTAAAACCCTCTACAAAACAGTGTGATAAACTGTCGATTCCGTTTCTATCAGAACCAACATTTATGTCTGCACCAGTTTGTCTGTCAGACTGGACCACAGACTTCTGATTTTTACTCGGCACATGAATCAGTGTGCCCAATAACCCTGTTGCCTGTTCACAGCTTTTCCTTTCTTGGACCACATTTGATGCTGACACAGATGAGCTGTAGCTTTGTTAATATTTTTACATTAGTATATAATCACAATACATCCCACTCACTAATATGTACAATGATAAAAACATTTTCAGGATTGTTTATTTGACTTGTTGGTGGTTTTAATGTGGCTGTTAGTCAGTTCTGCCTTTTTTTTTTTTTTTTTTTGTGAGGCTTTCACAATGGTGCTCCCGAATACGTACATACTAGGTACTTGATCAATGTGCAACTAAGTGAGATTAATCTTAACAATGGTTGTTTTATTTATAGTAAATCTTGATAATATACACAATCCATGGAGCTAATGTGACTTCAGAAACAAACAAAATCTGGATGGAGGTGTAATTCTTTGTAAATTATTTGCCAGCAACACCCTCTTTTTACAAGGTCCCACAGTGTAAGCCTAAGATGTGCCGATGGGATAACACGTGTAAAAACAGCATGGACATTGTCAACATTTTTCCAGATCAGATATCTGAACATTGGATAGAAGCAAAGGACACATGATAGTCAAAGGTTTTTACCGAAAGGAAATTGTGGTTGTCTTTTCTCCAGTCAAAAATAAAATTTAATAATCTTGAAAGGATGAAGTGCAATACTGTGATGGCCCTCATCCATAGTCAGCTGTGATCGTCTCCAGCTTTCCATGAAACTGAGCTGAATGAAACGGTACAGAAGATAGAAGGGATGAATTAAATCAAATTTCCTTTCCTTGAAACAGAATGGAAAAAAAAGACATTACAGGAAATGTCTCCTGTTGGAAATAACTTCAAGCTTTGAAATAAACTGGCCACAATCAGCGTACCTTTAAACTGCAGTTGAACAGAAGTAAGAGTAAAGCAATATCAAACTCATCTTCCAGCGAAGTACGACTTTTCTTCTTGTCTTTTGGTCATGTTTTCTTCACCAGTGCAGGCATCTGGCTGTAAAGAGTTATTGGGGAGATGTTTTGTGTCAAGCCTCCTTTCACTCTTGATAAATGTATGTACTCACCTCGCAGGCAGAAGTTTCTGTAGTTCAAGTTTTGCCACATTTGAATATGGACTGGAGCCTCCAGCGGCTGTACACGCAGCACATGTTCTGCAAATATCTTGGATATATTCCTGAGTGTTAATGGATAAAATGAAATCCATCTTTTATGTTCACAGTTTTATGAAGGTTCTTTTCATGAACCTTTACAGAAAGAAGCATATGATGAAGGATCCTTCCTCAAAATACAATTAATCAGGATACTTCTCTTCCCCTACATGTAAATATTCTCAGTGAATCCCTGTGAGCTGCACTGTCGGCCAGTCAACGAGTATTTTTCCGAGAAGATGCTCGACACGGTGACAGATGGAACGCCGTGCTTCATGAACAACAAGTCCAGAAACATCTGTGTTAACGGCGTGTGCAAGGTAGTGTGGCTGGGTAAGAGACGAGTAGAGACTGGGAGGGGGTTCTAGTGGAGCGGGGTGACATGCCGCAGAGAAACTACAGTAAAACAGAAGGAAAAGATTTCCTGCATAAACTTTCATTACACTTTAATTTGGTTTTGGTTGTATTTGTAATGTGTTGTGTCTGTGTTTTGCCCGCAGGAGGTGGGCTGCGACTATGGCATCGATTCAAACGCAGTGGAGGACCGTTGTGGAGTCTGCCTGGGCGACGGCACGAGCTGTGAGACAGTTCATATGGATTATGATGAAGAGGACGGCTTTGGTGAGTCCAGCACAAGGGGGCATTTGACCAGCTGGAAGCAGAGTTCGATTATGCCATCATGATAAATCATACAATTATAACGTTGTAGTAACATTGTAGTAAACCAGACAACCAATTAATGAGGAGCTGCTTTGATGTAACGACCAAAAGAGTGCGAAAAAAAATCTCAGAATTCAAATTTATGTCCACGAACGGAGAGTCATCTCAGGACAGTTCATCAGCATTACGCCATTGTGTTGTTTTCTTGTTGCCATGGCAGCCATCTTGTCTACAACGTGCAGCTGTTTGTCCTGTTTTACTTTGGCTAGTCTGATATACGTGTGTGTTTGTGTGTGTGTTGATGCATGTCTCCAGCTGATTTCACTGTGCTTTGAGGAGTATATCTCACTCTCTAAATCAACGTGCCATGAAGACACATTAATAGGGAAAGAGTCTCTAAAACATTAATGAAAGAAAAACAAATCCTCTTGTTCTTCCTTTTTTTCTTCTCCCCTCTTTTTTAATTCTCTCTGTTTGCCCTGCAAAGCATCCTTTCCAGATAACCAGCCCAGATGTTTAAGACTTCAAAAGACTTAGACCGAGGGCAAACTTCCCCCTCCTTTCACAAACACAGAAACACACACCTTCCCACAAACATCATTAAACTCTAGAGA
>OMNM01034088.1:0-14103 GCA_900302745.1 Parablennius parvicornis | reverse complement strand
AAAAATCACTATGACAAAATGAACTTGTCAACTGCTCCACCTCCTCTGCTGCTGGTGCAGACTGCAGTATAACATGCACGTCGACATAAACACACACAAAGTGGCAGAGTCGTATCTGCTGGAAAGCCCCAGTCAGTCAGACTTGTTTTAATCATTTGCACATCGGTGTAATATTGTGTTGTCGTTGAAAAACATTAACTAATTTGTAAGTACTTTGTGAGTCAGCCTAATGTTTCCTTTACTAGTTCAAAGTTACATCGCTTTGTTGTAGGAAGATGCCCTCCGAAGTGAATAATGGCTGTTTATGGTAGTAACAGAAACATGACATGCTGATGGATTAAAGCTACCGTGGGTGTAACTTGCAGTTAGACAGGTTTTGAACATACTGTACTGTCTCACAATCTATTTGCAATCCATCCATTTTCCTCTTTAGTCCACTTGGGGTTGCAGTGGCAATGTCAACAGCAGAGAGGAAGAGATATCTCTGTCCTCTGCATCTTCCTCCAGCTCCTGGTGGAAAAGTGGTCTCCTTATCAGAACCTCCAATGGCGATCGTCAACATGGAGGCCCTACTTTTTTGTTTTGCTCATCTTTATGTCAAGTAAAGCGAGCCCCCTACGAAAGATACTCATTTTTCTTGCTTGTATCCACAAACCTTTTTTCATTTCAGTCATGTCCACTATTTCATGATTTCAGGTGTTGTTGAGCTGTCTTTCAATCTATTCAATTCCAGAGGATTCATTCAAGGATTCAATAACCTGTGTGCAACATGTGACAAAAGCTCGTATGAAAATGGTTGGAAAAGAATGGAGAGTTACAGCTTTCAATTCCAGAAAGCAACAGCTTTGCCACACATCTCTCATGTTTTGAACTTAATCTTAATCGGTCCAGGCTGTCATATAATCTGTTTGTTGTTATCTTTTTGATACACATTGTTAAAGACTGGAGAAGGTAGTGTATCCCACCTGCATGAAACTCAAGAGTAACATCTATCATCCCCATAAAAAGATTATCCTTAGAATCAGTTTGACTTGAAAACAATCTGGTGGAAAGGAACTGTGTTGTGGTTGGAGTGATGGATGAGTATTTACATCTGCCCTAGGCTCTGCTGACTTTGGTTCGGTGTCCAGCTTTTCCAGTAACTATTAGAGAATTTTTTATTTAAGGCTTATCCTTTTGTGAGAGAAAAAAGCTGTGATTGGTTACCACGACACACAGGTGAAACAGAGGCATTTATTTCAGAGCCGAAGTTCTACATCCTGGTACACAGCTCAATGAAATAGGGAACCTGATATTTGCACATAATGAATTACAAAAACAAAGCACTTGTGCATCATGACCACTTCTGACTTCTTACCCTGTTTTTTTTTTGTTTTTGTTTTTTTTTAAAACACTTTTCCACCCAACGATGTGGCCATCTGTTTAAAAAGAAAATCCGTCTCAGCCACAGAACAAGGTTTGTTTGCTTTAGGAAATTTTTATATCCATAGTACTGTCTGCAATTCTCTTCACTATTTTACGTCCTGGCGCTTCATCAAACCGAGTGTCTGGACAGAGTTTTACCCTCTGGATAAAACACTCAATGAAACTCATGAACAGGAGCCGCATGCTATTCAAAACACAACTGGACCAACTTTAATTTAATTTTAATCAGGTGAATTTGTTCTTTATAATTTTTAGTTGTTTGATTTTAGCTAAGCTAAATTTTGTGATCACTGAAAATAAAAAATATGAAACATTTGCTTTACTGCGACCACATTTGTGGTTGACGTGCTGTTGAAATCATTGTAGCTCGGTGTAATGACGTGAGGGCCCGGCTTTCTGTCATTTGCATCACCCGAGCTGTAGCTTCCTGGAGAAAGTCCCCAGGGAAAGTTCAATCGGCTTCCCTATATTTGATAAATAGAGACTGTAAGTAATTTTGTCTTCAAATGTCAAAGATCCTTTTAAAGCTGTGAGACACCTTGGTTTTTTTTTTTTTTTGTTGGTTTTTTTTTCTGGTGTGAGGAGTTGCTCAGAGGCAGATTATTGCACATTAAAGAGACAGAAAGACAGAAGAGAAAATAAGCTGCCATTCAGATTTTTTTAGGGGAACCCTGTCAGGACGTGAGATTGCAGATAAATATAACCACCGTCATTATTCCCAGTATTACCTCTGGGCTGATACACAAAGCACTCAAGTCATCGGGTGTGACAAAACACATTTCTTTCAGGGAAGATTAAAATACTCACATTGTTTTTAGATCCTGCTTCAGATTTCATGAGAAAACCTGCTTTTTTTCTTTCATGGGTGAAAATAGCTGCTTAAAAAGACTTACTCTGTGAATATTTGAATAATCGCAGTAATTTAATCTCATCTGGCTGCTATGTTTTAAGAAGAAGGTAGAAATAGTTTGCTCATATAAAACTTGGTCTTATATGTTTAATCCTTTACAGGACACTCATTCAAATCTTTCAATCCTAAAGTGGTCAAGAATTCTATAGACTTTAGAAGTCTGTGTGAATTACTATAATGCTTTTCATTTACTTTTGAAGTACCCTAATGTGCTTTTTATATATGATGAAGTATGTTACAATGAATGACACACTTACAATTTTAGAAAATAAAAAAATTATGCTTGTAAAAGTTTTTCTGCACGCTTTAGAGCCAATGTGCTACAATATATTGTGTTATTTGCAAATAGGTTCTCTATGAGTTACTACAATAATTGTTTGCATCTTTGAAAATGAATGTGCTTTTCGTTGCACTGTTTTTAATGTGCATCAAGCAAATATTCAAGCATGTTTCCAAAAATATATATTTTCAAGGTACATTGATGAATCGGCTGCTCTGAGGAAAGGAAAGAAGCAAAACAGCAGCGTTTATCACAATTTTTTTCAGTTTTATTCATACAATGTCTCACAGCTACTTATCATGTTCATGAGGATAATAAACAGTTAAATGATCTTACAGCAATTTCCTGTGCTTTGCTTGCATTATCACTTTGATTTTACCTCTTTTGAACTTTGTTTTTTCACAGGTAAAAGTTGAGCATTCTACTTCCACAGCTTAAAAAATTGCTGCATATATGTGTTAAGATCACACTATGGTGGTGTTCTATTCTGTGATTACACTTTTTTTTTGCTAAAAGTTATTCTGTCTATAGCAAAAGCTCAAAATAGCTGTTTTAAAAATAAAAGAAGGGTTTTATTTGTGAGATTTGTTGAGAGAACCCATTTAGTTTTCTCAAGTACCTATTTAAACATCTTTATATCTTTATTTTTGAAATGATAATAATTGCTGTGTAATGTAGATGTTTCTAAAATTGTTTCTCATAAGAACTGTTTTGACAGCATAGTGACAATAAGCACCTATTCCTGTAAAAAAAAAAATCTGATCATTTACTTTTCCTTGACATCAAACAGTGTAGCAATGCTTTCTAATTCTATCAGCACACACAGACGCTGCCCCCATTTATCCACATAAGGAAGTTTGAAAGCTTTAAATCAAATTCTGATCTCACTGAGATCACAAAGCTCTCCAAATGTAACCTCTCGGGATTTGAAGCCGAATTTGAAGAGATGATCGATTGCGCAAAAAAAAAAGAAAAAAAAAGGTCTTCATCTCACTCTCGATGAAAAGCTGGATTAGATATGGGGCTGTAAGCCGCAAATTGTCGTGCGCTTGGAGCTGGCGATATTAAATAACATGAGTCAGATGGGTGTTGGGAAAACCACCTCGAGAGTCCCTGCCATTTCTCACGACTCCACCTCGCTCCTTTTGGATGTCAGTGTTGTTCTAACGTACCTCTTCCAGACCTGTGGTCACACTTTAATATTCAGAATCCTTCCTCCTCACCATGATTGACTTATGCCTGAATTCCTCCTGCATGCATTGGAGCTACACCTAAATGTTTGGAAATAGCCTCGGCATGGAGGAGTCAACAAAAGCTAAACCCACAAATTACTCTAAACGGTTTCCTCCACTAATTCTTCGGTGCTCTAACGTTGAGATTTATGAGGTAACACACCTTATTTCACAATGACTAGGCAAACTCCCATGATTCCTTGTTAAAAGAAAGAAATGTATTTCGCTGTTCCCAAAACATGCTGTAACAATTTTAAATCTTGTACTGAGGAATTTCAAAATGATATTTATCCAGTATTTCTAAATTTATTTTTCTTTGTCTAAACATTTACGTGTATCAAAGTTATTATGGACCTAATTTTAGAATTTTGATGACCGCCGATCTTTACTTAATATTTTGTAAGCTGTAAATGCACCCTGCAGACGACGCAGGATGCCAGACATGCAGACAGATTTTGGTTCTAATCACCTCGTCCCTTGTCGGATTATAAATGGATTTGAAGAGCAAACTGAGTCTTTCTTCCTCATCACGTGTGAACATGTGTTCACCATATTCCAGTCAGATGGAGAGACAATACCGTGGCCGATAACTTTGAAATTAAAAAGAAACAAATGAGTGAACAGAAATGAAAGTGATTTTATTTCGTTTGTTTTTTCAATTCTCAATATGATTTCATTTCAGGGTCTTTGATCTCAGTTGTAATAGCTCTCGGGTTTTCTTTATCTTTTTGCCCTTTTCTCATGTTGTCTCCCCCTGTTCTCCTCGTGGTTCGTGATTTAGGCATTCGTCACAGACAGGTATGAGGGCGGCAAAGAGAAGGGTCAACAGAACAAACAGTATCCATATCAACATCCTCACCAGCCATATAAATATAAACAAAACTAATACCAACCAAGAGTGACATAAACCACAACTACAGCAACACAAACAACAATGGTTATATAACAGGATTAATATGAGCGGCATCAGGATAACAGGAACACTATCAAGTGAGCAACATACAGTATATAAAAAAAAAAATTGCAAAAAATTGCAACATTAATAATAAATATCAACGGCTGAATCAGAGCTTTAATGTTAGTCCCTGTTACTTCTTCCTTATTACCAAATGGGATTTATGCAATTGCAATTTTGCAAGCAATAAGTAACTAAGCTTCCATGTTGCTTGTTTCTGCTGGATCTGGTTAAGACCGGCTATCTGCTGGTAGCTGAGGCTGGTTGTGGCAGACTTTTGATGACAGCAGGACTAACTGTGACCTCTGACTGCTCAGTTCTGGGTTGTATTACTGTCTTACATCAACTACTCTTACTAAAACAATGAGACTCTTTTTTGTTACACTGTACGGAGACATTCTGTGGATGTGACCCCGTTGGCCATCCGCGTTTTGGCCCTCGGGCTGTATGTTTAACACCCCTATTTTAGGATCTGGTAAATTCTTTTTGGTTATTGAATTGAGCCAATTAGTCATGTTGGTTATTTTAACAGCCCCTTAAACAGCCCACTTATAGTATGATGGCATGAACAGAAAGCGATGGGAAAACCTTGAATGGTACTTTCATGTCACTGTTGGACAAATTAGTTCCCCTTGCTGAATTCCCCTTGCTGCCTGACACACGTTGTACGAGTGGTTGCAGTTTAAAAGCTTCCCATTTTTCAGTCTCCTGGCAGAGTGGGCTAGTTGTTTCTCTCTCATACACACACGTACACGCACGCAGACACATACACAGTAAAATTCTGAGTTGGCCTCAGCTTACCTTGGAGTTGGTCTCTTGTCTCTAGCAGTGATGGAAAAGAAACAGATATTTGACTCACATTGACGTAGGATCATCACACTGGAGAAATACTCTACTGCAGCTTTTCGTGGTCAAATTCAGAGCAACAGCAGTGAACTTGGCACAATTATCTACAAGTGATTGTACAGTACCAGAGTGAAAATCTGAAGATCCTCCCTTTTCTCTTAGTATTTGGTATCGTATTTTGAGTAGCTACACTATATAGGGACAAGAAATGCATCTGGTGAAATCAGCGAGACTGTTAAATTCTGATGTTTTTGCTTCCCTGAGAGACCATGGTCATAATTTCTTTTTATGGGGAATTAAAATCTGTTGTTTCCATGGAGCATATGCTTTACAGAGATACTTAATGTAGCGTGACAAAAATTTTAATCTGGATTTCATTATAGTCTTCCTATGTTTGCTGTTAATGACTGTTTTCACAGTATGATTAAAGAGATTTTCCCCTCATATATTCATATTTATTGGATTCTATTAAAAGGTTATGAGTCTGATTTTTAGAGTTTATATCAAAAAAGCAAACACACTTACCTTAAATCAAAAAAATATGGAGAAAAAAAAAACCCTTATCTGGAACTTCTCAGAACAGACAACTAGAAGTCCTTAGACTTAAACATAAATCCTTATTTTTATGTGTTTTTCTCCACAGCATAAATCACTGACACAGAAAATTTAATTTGTGGTAGATGACTTATGGAACGACAACAGAAGACTGGAGCTGCTTTGAACCCCGAGGTTGGAGCCAGTAGTGTTGCTTTAGGCACTGCTCGACCTGCGTGTGTGTGTGTGTGTGTGTGTGTGTGTGTATGTCTTCACTGTACTTTGATATTCTGCGCCTGGGTTCAGAAATGCATTCATAATCTTTTATATTATAGTCCCAGCACAGACCTGGCAGAAAACAATAAGCTGTGTTTCGCTTTTATCAGCACCACAATTTTTACATATATAAAAATCAGCTATATCTATGTTGGCGGGACAAGCGTCAGCCTGTAATACGGCCCCGTACCATGATGTGTGGGCTGTGATCATGATGTGCGAGCTGAAACCGCGATGTGTGGTTTTGAAATGACTGTATGAAATATGGGGCCACGTCAATGACAATTTGCAAGAGAGACCTGCTCTGCTCTTTGCTCCCGTGTTCACCTTGTAAATCAGCTTAAAGGCTGAAACGGTTTCAGGAAGGAGGGCCAGAGAGGCAAAATTGATAATGATGTCGAGCCGAAGCCAATTGATTTCATATGAGAATCTTCAAAAACGGACTTACTGCAGCTGTTGAAAGAGTCCAACATGGGAAGAGAGATCATCATTTTACAGGAAGTCAAAACCACAACCCCTGGAACAGCAGACTGATGCTTCATCCATTGCACTACTGCTACACTTAAAAAAAAAAACAACAAAAAAAAAGTCCTGGAATTTACAGTTTTCTAAAGTAATGTTGCTCTACAACCCTATAACTGACTCCATTTATATTTTGCACTATGGAGATTGTTTATTGGTTGGTACCCCTTGATATTTAGAGTTTTCTTTGATCGCCTGGTCAGGGGTTTTCTTTTGTTCTTTCTTTTGGGAAGTCAAGGCTTTGGTGTTATATTATGTTCATCTTCTGTAGTGTCATGGTTTTACAGTAAAGCTGATTGTCTGATTTAAATTAGTTTCCATTGCACACTGTTTTAAAGTGTACAAATATTTATTTTAATAAAATGATAGTTGCACACACATTTCTTTTTATCATCATATCGTCTCAACACTTTAAAGGGACATAAATGGAAAAAGGTTTCTCCTGCTGACCGCTTCCATATTAAAAATTATTAAACTGATCAAAATCACCTATATATCTACATCTTTACATACAAAGATGTCTAAATTGGACAAATCTCACTGATTACTTATGCACTGTTAACTGTACCACCAAGTGTATTATTTATGTGATCTATCAAATATCACGATTCAAATTTAGAATCATTGTTTTAAAAAAAAAAAAGATGAAATGTTACCAAATATGGTCACTTGCCCAATAATAGGTTAATAATACAGTGGAATAAATCCCTCTCCTGTTTAAAGGTAGCAAGGAAGCTGTACATTTCTCACCTAACATTTAAGGGCTTTTATTATGCTGCTGGAACAGCACCTGTTCTGCCCACCCTTGCAAAAACCATGATTCATACTTTCCGGTGATTATACAGTAGTTTTTTATACTTTCCCATATCCATCCATCTATTTTTTTCACCCCCACGTTAAACCGGGGTCACAGAGCCTGAAGATCGTATGTATTGTGTTAAAAGATTTAAGTCCCACATCAGCAGCTGCACCAGTTGACAATCCAACAGACACATTTTTGCATTCAGAAAGGCTAAAAAAACAGTATCAAGTGACCCACATGCACACTGCGATGGTATGTGAGGAGTCTCAAGCTATAACAGGATAATCACTGTTGAAGGGAGGGGTTTCACAAGTGGTCTCTTTTCAGAAAGCCAAACAGTTTACGGTCTAACGGTGATCACAGTGGCAGTTTTCCTCGGCTGGCTGAGGAGACACGGTGAGTTCTTGATCCTCTGATGCTTCGGCTCACTTTTAGCTGGAGGCTGCGGGGTTGCAGTTCCTTTTTCCTTGGCTCAGCTCCATCGTGGTGAATCAACATTTCTCCTGGGATTTGACGGCCTTGGTCGGTCATCCCAGACAGCTTGGGTAATTATCTCAATGCGCTCATCTCATCTCCACTCCTGGCTGTCTTTCCATCGTCCCCCAGGCTCAAATTGCAATATTCCTCCTCCCGGACAAAGCTCGGGCTCTCCCTTGCTTTCAGGCTTGTCAAAATGTTGGACTGGAACTGCGAACGCCAGCTCTTTCCGGAGCACATTTCGCCGCTTGCCAACACCTAAAGCCACCAGGGAAAAAAAATAAAAAAAACTTGACTGCAGTGACACATAGAGCTGGACACACTTGTTAAATGTCAACAAAAAAGATTTTTATCTTAACACTAAATTATTCTCTTTCTCTGAGTGCACACAGTCGATGTTAAACTGTATTACTTTCAAACAAGTCCTTCACCCACAAACACACCTTTCCATCTAACTTAGCCTGTATTATTCCCACCGCAGCTAAACAGAGGTGACATCCTTGAACCACATTTCTCTTCATTCAGACAGTTTTTTTTATTTATGTTCTCTCAATCTTTCTGTCTTCCTTATTCCCACCTTCTCGTCCATCCGGCCAGTGATGACAGGCTGTCACTTACAGATGAAAGTGTGCGTATATTCTCTTCCTCTAGAGGACTATGGTGGAACATATGATATGGTAACTCGCAGGAAGGGAGGGGTTGAGGCAGGAAAGACGACTAGTGGACGGCGATGGATGATGGATTTTATGGAACACTGGAGCCGTCACATAAATGTTGGTTCTTGCTGTCGGCTTTGGGTTTGGGATTAAGCTGCTGGCTGTTAGGATCCTGGACCGCTTCACACCTCTTGGAATGCTCACTGTTTCTCTTAAAACCTACATCAAAAACATGTGATTAGTCACCGGTTTGGAAAGATTTTGGGAACCATTCTGGTGCTGGGCAGTGCAGCGACTGTGGTTCAGGTGGCGGAGTGGCTCTCGTACCAATCCTGAGGTTGGCAGTCTGAGTCTTCGCTGTTCTTGTCCATGTGCCAAATGGTCTTTGGACAAGACACCGAACCCAAAATTGGTCCCGATGGAGTGTGAATGGTTGAGAAAAATGTGCTTTGATGCTGTCAAACTGGTGAAAACACTCCATATAAGTCAAGGCCATTTTTTTTGGGGCTATTGTGAGTAAGTTACCAAAAACTATAAATAATTTTGCAGACTATGAATACTGTGAATGTTTTGAAGAGGTTTTAATATCCACATTTTGCACATAGGCGTGGATTTTCCTGAGGCAAAACATCTCGAGGTACTTTTCACCACAACATGTGGTAATGTGATTTTTGAGCTTAAATCTTCATCACATGCTGTGTTGAGAGTCCCCTCCACCTGAATAAAATCTTCCCAGCCTGAAAAACCAAGCCAAGCCCGAGTTTGGCTTCACGTCTGAAACTTGATTGATCTTTGTGGAGAATGAATTTGGATTATGTCATATAGTAGAGTCTCTCACAGTGGACTTGTCTTTGTTAGCAGGGACTATGTGTTAAAAGGATGATGAATACTGGAGTCAGTTGTGTAAAGTACATACAGGGACAGTTAATGCTTTTTGGGCCTGTATGTTTATGGATTACTTTGAGAAATCGCTTTTAAAAATTAAAACTGTGAGTCATTCACCATTAATCTTTCATCAACCGATCTGAATAGTCTACAGCATGTCATGTAGCAGCTTTTATTGAACTAATTGAACTAAACTAATCATACTTTATTGAGGAAATTCCTTTTTTTCTGCATTGAACCATCAGTAGGCGGCCACATTAGGGAGCTGGTCAAGGTCAGGGGTCTTTGCTGAAGGACCCACAGTAGTGACCTGTCAGCTGTGGGGATCAAAACTGCAAACTTCTGATTCCAGCCTGTAAGCCAACACTGCCCAAACCCAATGGACATGACTGCCACATGTAAGGCGCTATATCCATATCCAATCTCCTGGGAGCAGTTTGGGGTTCAGTCTTTAGTTCAAGGACATGTCAACTTTTGGAGGGTGGAGACTGAGAATCGAACCTACGGACGACTATTCTATGCCAAAACTGGTGATGCAGCACATTTAATTGACATAATTTATAAGTCTATTAATAGGAAGTCACTGATAAGGAACCTGAGCTGTGATTAGACCATCGTGAGATATTCTATGTGTGTGTGTGTGTGTGTGTGTGTGTGTGTGTACACATTATTTATTTATGTATTATGCACATTATGTATTTATTGCTATAACAAAGACACTAATTGCTTACATGTATCAAGTGGAACACATTTATATAAAAATCAAAATCAAATATTCTTTTCCCCTATTCATTAACTTTAAAATATTGAAAACACATCAAACTGTAATATGTGAAGACATTTATTAAAATTAGGCCAACTGCTTCCGTCATTTCCTGATATAAGATGATTTGTTGTACAAAACTATGATATTTCAGTTCTGTCGTACATTAGACACACTTTGATGCACATTGGTCATAACTTCAGAGGAATTGCTTCCAGTAAAAAATAGATAAAGTGATTTCTAAACAGACTTTTTTCTCATGATTTGTCTTCATGATTGTGTGTTCAGTTTTACTCATTGATCAGTAGGATAATGTTTTTTCATCTCTGGCTGGAACCACTCAACCTCATGGCTCATAGTGGTTTTGCTCAGCCCATTTGCGTTGACAAAAAAACTTTTATCCTTCTTGAAAGTGTACAACTTAGAGCCACAGGAGCTACAATAACGGCCTTCGTCTCTTTGATTTTGTCCTTCTTTCTCTGTCTTTCGTTTAACCGTCCCTTCACTTTTTTCCTTTAGCATAGGAGCACTTGTTTTCATTTCTCCTGCCCGTCAGTCTCCTTCACTTCTTGTCTAATGGGCTAAATCTGTCACTGTCCTCTTAGAGAAATAAACAGTGGGCCAAAGTAAAAGGAGGAGGACAGAGAGCGGCTGTGTTCTGGTCTCGCTGGTTCTGATGAGAGAAGCAGACAGGACACTGGCAGCGCTACAATGAGCTCTTCTG
The DNA here is from genome assembly GCA_900302745.1 of Parablennius parvicornis. NCBI lineage: Eukaryota > Metazoa > Chordata > Actinopteri > Blenniiformes > Blenniidae > Parablennius > Parablennius parvicornis. The sequence goes on along the minus strand of OMNM01034088.1, from coordinate 2,816 downwards.
GGAGAAAGAGACAGTTGGGGAGAAAACATTACGTTGTCAAAGCAGACCAGAAAGGTCACTCAGGATGCACCCAAGATGTTCGGAGACAAACACCGCCTCCACCACCGAAGCAAAGACTTGCCATTGCATGGCTATTTGCCTTCTCATGAATCCGTGTGTTTTCTGTCGTTTGTTTGATATTACCGTAACTTCCTGATTATAAGCCCCGGCTTTTTTAAGTGATCTGATCCCTTCGGCTTATAATAAGGAGCGCCTTATACATTGATTTTACAGTAACGGGCTTCATGTCGTCACATTCTACTTCCACATGTAGATACATGCTGTTATGAGCCCCTCTGCTTCTCCAAAACTTGCCCTAAAAGTGATATTTCTGCTCTTCGTGACGACCGTGAATGGTGCGTAACGCTACTCGGTGTGTCACGCACACACACACACACACACACACACACACACACACACACACACACACACACACACACACACACACACACACACACACACACACACACACACACCCACGCACACACACACACACACACACACACACACACAGTGCTGTGCACCTGCAGATTATAGTCCAGTGTGGGTTATATATGTACTTTTTTTAAGTGTGGCTTATATACAGGTGCGCTCTATAGTGTGGGAAATATAATAATTTGTACCTGGGTTAAACCCAATTTCTGTTTTAAAAGCTATACTTGAGCTGAAAAATTTCTGGATTCTAAAAACTCATTTTAATCTTCTTGGATTGGCCTTGAATGTAAAGTTTGTATGTTCTCCCTGTACATTCTAAGGTTTTCTTCAGTTTGTCCAATTTCCTGGTACAATCCAAAAATATGCATTTCATGCTGATTTGTTACCCTGTTTGCTCTGATGCAGCAAATCTCAATCATATAGGATGAAGAAGGCGCTCTAAAAGATGGAAAACGACCCTCTCTACCTTCAAATGTTTTCTATTAAAACTACATAAATATCAGGCTAGGATTTATTGAAGATTTTACATGGGTCTTAAAGATAACAAAATCGACCGTTTGAGTTACAAAATGTCATTGTATTTTCAGTGTGGAACATAAAGTTGATGAAAGCAAATTCAAAAGGGTGTTCAGTGTTTTTGCTACACGTAGGCTACAAGGTAAAATAAGAGTCAAACCACCATGATGGTATTCGAGGGAAACCCTGCAGACTGAGCAATATCCAACAAAACAGGTCCACAGGTTCCTGTGAGGCATACACATATTCTGTGATTATTCTATAACTTTAAAAAATACAGCCAGACATATATTGTTGCAGATTTATATTATCACATTGCAATGAACTATTCACTTTGGCAGAAGCACCTTCTTAATCTTCCACATCATCATGCTGGATAATAGCTTGATATGTTTAAGTTTTGAAAGTTTCCTCATTAAGACATTTCTCCTTGGTCTGTTAGTGGTAATGACACACAGACAGAGACTGTCAAACATTCACTGCACAGGTAGGCCCATAAAAGAAGCAATACACTGTTTCAGTTATTCAGTTCCATGAGCATAGACTGGTCAAGTTATACATTACAAAAAAAAGTTAAATATATCAAGGCTCAAAACCATGCAAAAAAAAAAAAAAAAAAGGAAATAACTTTTTAGTGTTTAAATGTTTCTATCATAACTATCTTGGCTTTGTCATCTCTTCTGGTGATTCACATAACTTGTGGTCTCTTTTTATTAAATCATTGCATGTTTTTTCTACTCTTGCTGTGTGTCATCTGTTAAAATATTGTGTTAAGTGGAATGACTAATGTTGGACCACAAAATGTGGGTAAAAATGACTACCTGACCATTTCCAGGACAGTGAATTGGAAGTAATATTGTAAAAAAAAAACAAACAAAAAAAAAAACTGTTATGTTTTGTGAGTTAGAGGAAATAAATCATCTTGTCTTTCTTTTACCTTGTTTTGTTTGTGCTTCCACTGTAAAGCACTTTGTGAATTGTTCATTCTTATAAGTGCTATATATATAAAGTTATTATTATTATATTATTATTTAGTTGCACTACAGGTACAAATAGAACCTTGCAGTGTACTTACTGAACTTGATTTTGATCATTATTGGCAGGATCAACACCAATCCTCGTTCATATTCATGATCTTCATTTAGAAATGGATTCCCTTGGTGCAGAAATATTCCAGCTGAACACATCACATTTGACTGGGATTTAAGGTTTCTGCCTGTCTTAGCCTGTTAATCTAAGTAGCCGCAATAGTTTGGAACCCCGTTGATATTTAGTCATGGTCGCGTGTCTGTAGACCGAGCATATTGCCACTTGTCGGTGGCTCTGAGTCACCTAATGGTTGATGGAGTTCTGGCCAGAAGTTATCCATGGCATGGCAGAGGTAGGAATGTCTGGCAGGTGAAAAAACAAGGTTTGGTGAATCACGGACTTTGTGTGAAATGAGTGTAGATATTGTAATCTTGCAACATCCTGCAGAGAGTACACTGTGTGTATTTCTGAGTGCTATTAGATGGTGCAATGCTGAAAGAAAAACATCAGTATTTGTTGGAGGGGAGCATATTTTGCATTGATGAGAAAATGGGTGTGCAGACGTTACAGTTGACCGCTTAAACACACACAGACACACACACACACACACACACACACACACACACACACACACACACACACACACACACACACACACACACACACACACACACACACACACACACTCACACACACACACACACACACATCATACGCAGAAATAGTGTGTGAGACACACAAACCTCTGGCCTGTTGAATCCGTCACTCACATTTTATAGACTTGAAGAAATCTGCAA
>OMNM01034087.1:19584-33950 GCA_900302745.1 Parablennius parvicornis | reverse complement strand
ATTTAAACAGCAGAACTCTTAACTCTTGGCTAAAAAGGGCTTCTTTTTTTTTTCTTCAAATAGCTAAAACAATGTCTTAAAAAATGAAAATGACTACGATTACTTAATGGAAAAAAAGCTTAAAATGAGGGAACAACATGTACAACTGCTTAAAAAAAAGAGGTTAAATGGTTAAAAAGCTGAAATGTCAAACTTGGGGGGAGAGAATGAAAGAAATGGCCTGAATGGGCTTTAAAAGATTTGTTGATAACCAGAACAGCTCAAACTGCTGGAAAAAATATAAAACACTTAAAAAGTGTTATTTAAATATTATTTTTTTCAAAGTAGATGATTTCAAAACTAAACTCCTTAGTTGTGTAATGTTTAAGTATTCCTCCTGAAAGTTATTTTAATTCTAACTTCATTCATTCATTGTGGAAGTTAGCAAATATATATTGCACAGATTAATATTTTGCTGTCAAGACAGATTATAGTTACCAGTAAAGCTGGACTATTTTTTGTTGCCCATTAACACCCTGCAGTGCAAAAATGGTTTTGTTATTGTTTGTTTGTAAAGAGAAGTTGAATAAAATGAAGTGTTTAATATTTATTTTGAAAAAAAAAATTATTGTAGAAATAATAAATAGATTAATGGAAAAAAGTAATCTCTAGATTAATCAATAGAAAAAAAAGTTCTACGATAACGTGACAGTTTTTGACGTAATAAAGCCAATAATAACAGTAAAGAGAAACCGGTACTGCAAAACAATCCAGCTTGTGACACTTTTGAAAAGCCGCTGGCTTTTTGTTAGTATACCAGGACAACATCATGAAATTGTCTGAAATCACAAATATTGTAATTTAAATTACACAGTTTAAGATTTGTAATTCCTTCTCATTTAAGGCCCGCCACACATTGGGATCTTCAGCCGTCGCAGGCGAAATACAATCGTGAGAGAATCGCGGCGATGTCTTTGGTCTTGGCTCTAAATCGGTGATCCAGCGTAGCACTGTGAGACGGCCGTCGTCATGGTTGCGACCAAAGACAACCTCCAATAAAAGTCCGACTGTCAGAAATTTGTGGACGGCTGTGGACGATTATTTTCTGCGTTTCCTTCGCCGTCAGACTCGAGCTCTGCTTGAATAACATGTCGCCTGCAGCCATTTGAATAAATCATCACGACGGCCTCGGATGCAAATGGCGTGATGTTTGCGGCGGGCGCGACTGTTTATTTAGAGGTTCAGCTCAAGATGTTTTACCTCGCTCAAATCGCAAATAATGGAAATCCTGCAATGAACTGTAGGAGAATGATATCTCGTTTCAGCATTAAAATTTGCAAGGAAAATTCGACAGATTTGACTCAGAAAGAGCATACATGATGGAAACAACCGGAATACACCGATCAGCCATAACATTATGAACACCACAGAATATATCTTTTTTATGCGTCTGGTTGGAATTTGGGATATTCGAGGCATCATGTAGAAATTTGTTCTCAAAGTCGATGTGCTAGAAGCAGCAAGATGAACTCAACCTGCTGAGAAACCAAATGCACAAGTTTCTTTTAGTGTTTGTGCACCAAATAAACCTATAATTTCCTGTTCTTATTTTCTTTTCTTTTTTTATGTTTTAACATTCCTGAATTTTAGTATCATTTCTTTTTTTCTCCTTTTTTGTTGTAAAGCACCTGCTTTTTTGTATAAGTGTATACACACATAAAATTAACTTGCCATTGTTGCCAAGTTGCTTCAGAAATTCAATAGTATTGACGGTATTGATGAGCCTAAATGGGTCCTACAAACTCCGATGATGTAGAATGGATAACAATATTTATATTGACGTTAAGTACAAAACAAAATCTTAAAAAGAGGCAGGCCTTAGTGCATAGACAAAATGTATGTTTTAAAATGTAAATACATAAATATTAAAAAAGGAAGAGGAGCACAAAGTTAGACATTCTACAAAAAACCCCCACAAAATCACAATTATTTCCTCAAACAAATATTGTTTGTGTATCTCTCAATGTTGTGATTGTTGATTTTGAAACATTTCTTTTCTTTTCCCATTAACGTCTAGTTTTTTTCGCTCCATTAGCGGAGATTTGAATACAAAGACATTTTACTCATGTAGAAAAGGTCACAAACAACGTCTGGCTTTAAAAAAAAAAAAAAAAAAACCCAACCTGCATGCTCAGTGTACTAATCTCTTTTCATAATGAATTTTCTTTCAGAGTTGCATCACCTACACGGAAGAAAACACTCAAAAACATTCGTAAATACACAATAGCGCTATCAAAATGCTTATTTCAAAGAATATAAACTTTTGTGTGTTTTTAATGGTTTTTAATTGTGCGTCATGTCTGTAAAACTTTTTCTTATATGTGTACAATTTAAATAATATTTTATCACATTCATTCAAGATCCGTTTTTCTATTATGTCTGGAGCAACACTCTAAAGAATTTCCTCTCTGAGTTTAATAAAATACTTTCTACTTCAACAGAACATGCTAAATCAATAGAAGCCATTATTTTCTCTGTATGTGCTGCAGTGGTTGCTATGTTAACTTTCTTAAAATATCTTATTAATGGCTGTCAACAACAGGTGCCAAAATATTAAATATCTCTCTAGTTAAAGTTGAAATATCACTTTCAACTTTAACTAATAACATGATAACATGAGCAAGTTATCATATTACACTAATATGAAGTAGGCATTCATTTTGATGAAAAACTGTTATTTCGACATCATCTCGTGGTTTGGGGATTTTTAATGTTAGAGGAGGGGGCCTCATCCAATCCCTCTTATTTCAAAGCTAATCCTTCAACTGTCATGTTGACTTATTTGCATCAGCCTATAAAACAAACTCAACCAGAGCAGAAGCAGACAAACACGGGAGAGAAAGAGTCGACCGTTTCTGAGTTTTGAAGCGTGGTAAGTTAACATCTTCAGTGTTTCTCCAGTTGTTTCATTAAACCCTTTTCTATTCGGCTCTCACGTTTTCTTGTTTGCAGTTGATTCAGCATGGACGAGGCTCAGCTTGTCATCGTGCTGCTGACCGGTGAGTTGTGAAGAATTCGTTTCACAGGATTGAGGGATTGCCTTCATCCAAGTTTGGACTGGGTTCGATTGCTGGTTGAGGCTGGACGAGAAGCTAAGGCTAAAACTGCAAGTTGCAAACAACCTTTCCTGAACTGAGAGTTAATTTTTGGTTTTGCTGCAATTGAAATTAATAAAGATATTTATGTGTTTTGCTCTTGCTGTTAAAGGAACATTATCATACTTTATGGCTATAATAATCCAGGGAAGATCTTTTGATATTTGATACTAGAATTATTCCATTCTATGCTCTTAAAATATTTGAACCACTTTCACACATTTATGGTTGAAGATTCCTGAGGGTATTTCTTTCTGATCCTTTTTTCACTGAAGTAAATAAGTCAAATTGCTGACCATGGTAATAAACAATTGTATTTTCTGAGATATCGTTTGATAAAAACCCATTTATAATATTTCTTTCATCGTTAAAAAACAAGAGGCTCCCACATTAATGCATGTTTCCTTCACTCTTCAGGCTCCCTTGTTTCTACCGCTTCTTCTTCAATGGAGTTCTTCTTCATCGAAAAGCCTATGACGTGGGATGATGCAGTTATCCACTGCATAGAGAACTACCGCGATATGGTCCAGATCCTGAATAAGAAGAATGCCAGTGCACTGATGAAGGCTCTAAATGGAAGATACACAGGGAGTGCCTGGATAGGACTCTATGAGAACTACTCAGACTGGACCTGGGTGGACGGCATGCAAGCCCGATATTTCAACTGGGAGTCTAAATATGTGATCAAGGGCAATGAGCTCTGTGTGTCCATGACAAAGGTTGGAACCTGGATCAGTAGTAACTGCACAGAAAAGAAACCTGCCATTTGTTATAACCGTAAGTTCAAAGCAGCACTATGTGAAATGTACACAACATTTTCAGGTGAAAACGCAAAACGTTCGTTGTGTTTTGGAGGTTTGTTTAGGTGACAACGGTGCTGGGAGACACAGAAAGCATGGCGGAAAACACAACTTTTTCAAAAAAGGTGCTATTGCACCTGCTCACCGCGGTCGAGTAAATAGTTCTGCTGCAAATACGCCAGTAGTTGGACATTAACAGCGTTTGCCTCCAGAGTATCCTGGGACTTGATACTTTTATAGTTGAATTTCACTGTAACAATCTAACTTCATGAAAACTTTTCAAAAATGACGTCCATTCGCACGTAATTGAGAGAAACAATGAAAATTTTGCACCACAGTCTTGTGAATGAAACACTTTTTGGGCTTTCCGACCTGGCACCCTGACGAGAAAACGTATCATAATTGAGCTTTTGAAACATGGACAGAAACTGACCTGCATTTACTTCACAGCAGGTACAACCATTGAGACTTTTTCACGCCTCTTCACTTCTTCATCTCAACAGGTGAGATCAACACAATTGACATAATTGAATCTAACTTAAGCTGGGATGATGCCGCGTTGAGCTGCGAGGAAAAGGAATCAGTTCTGGCCATAATTAGAAATGAAGAGATGAATTCTGAAATCATGAAGCAACTGTCCAGCGAAGAAACATGGATTGGCCTCAGCAGGCCCGCCCTCTGGTTTTGGTCGGAAACCAATGAAGCTCTTGGGAATTATCAATTGTGGAATCCTAAGGAGCCCGTCTCCCCCACCAAGAGTCCTCTTCTCGATGAACAGGGTTGTGCAGTTGTATCGCTGTCAACAGGAAGTTGGAGCAGAGAGCCATGCATCAATAACCAGCCATTTCTCTGTTACAAAGGTACGAATCACGAAAACCTTTTCGTTGTTTAAAAACATCTCACCAATCGTATTTGATACACATTATGTTCAGTATTTGCTAAAGGCTGCGTCATTGTTTGTATTTGTATTATATATCATTCTTTATATTTATGGTACATTTTTGTCTGCTTTTTCACTTGCAGAACATGGTAGTTGCTTTTTTATTTATCTGAATAAGCAAACTACAAATTAAGAAAAGAAATGGTTTCAGGTCAAATCTAAGATTATAGATGGAGATATCATCATAGATACAACCTTTTATTATTGTAAATTGAGAAAAAAAGAAAATATATTGAACAATAAAAATGCTAAACATATTGGAAGTGTCAACATATTTGAAAACATTAACATTAAATCACAGTAAATGATTCTTCTATAATTTGGTTAAGTATCATAGCCTTGGCCTAAACAGACAATAAAGCTTTACCCAATAAACTATAAGAATTGTGAATTAATTCTCTTTGTAATGCATTATTTGAATTAGTAGAAAGGCAATTATGCATTAATTACACAAACATTTCTGGAATTAATCTAAAATGAATACTTTCTACTAATTAAGAGAGTGCTTAAGAATATCCATATTTTTGCATAATTCTGCTGACCCTTCCGATGTTATTCTTAGTTTTTGTGTTTAGGTGGCAACGTTTGAAAAATGTTAATTCTCGAGGAAACAGTAGAATTACTGAAAACAATGTAGTTAGCACTCCAGGCCAGGAGTTGGCGCTGTTGCTGGTTTTTGGAATGAAATCCACACGTGTGTGTGTGCAGAGAACAAAACGCTATAAAGATTAACAATGGGAGCACACGGACACTCGTATGGACAGACGAGAAAGTTTTATTATTATTACAGTGACTGTCAACAATAAAACAACCCAGAAGAACATGGAGTCATAACACCAACATTGTTCTTATTGTCCATCTACTGAACATGTGGAGAACTATTTACTAAAGCTTTGGACATTTTTCCAAAAGTTTACAGAAAAGTTTGTTTTTAGTGGTACACCGTTGTCGCATAAACAGACACCGACAACGCAACAGAAGTTTTCTCGTTTTCCTGTTTAATTCCTGCAGAGAAGATTCTGGAGAGGACGAAGCTCCTGGTGAGGATCACGATCCAGTCCAGTGCAAACATGGCAGATCCAGTCATCCGTGACAACCTCAAAGAACGGGTGTGTGTGTGTGTGTGTGTGTGTGTGTGTTCATAAAAAGCACAAGGATATTAATAGCAGAAAAATGATAAACTTTCTTCTTTCTGTTGTTTTGGTAGCTGCACTCAGCAGTTGCTCGGACCAGTTTGGCTAAAATGACGATGACCTGGTCCAAACCGCCAGAGAAGACACAGGAACAGAAAACCGTGAAAGGTAAGATCTGAAACTTACATCTTACATCAAACTCAAAATCAGTGTATGTTTAAGGTGATAGCCTCACAACTACACTATGGCCACTGACGTGATGGAGACCCCGCAGTGCAGTCATGTGCCAATCTTTATCAAACCACTCATACTCGGAGAAGAAAACACTTGAACTGCTTCTAACAGTTTTGTCTTTCTGTTCAGACGAGTGTTGAACCCGTGAGAACGTCTTCCAGAACGTGACACCGCACCTACTTTGTTAGCCATGAAGTTGATTCTGCTTTCCACTGTTTTTCTGTGATGATCAAAGCTGTTTACTGTAGAAATATTCATCACATGTTAGTGATTCACTGGTGATCCCGAGAGAAAAGGGAACTTTATTGATGGATGAATTGTTTATATTTCACTTTTACCCCATACGTCATTATCTTCTGCCATTATCTTCCGTCCTTATCTATCTATCCTACAATCAAGCTATTTGATGTAAACTCCCAAATGGAGTAGTTTTAATGTCGATGACTTTGTCAATAAAAATAGAAGCCATGCACCGGAGTTATCTGTCCTTACATTTTGTTGTGATGAATTTATGACTTCTGTTATTTACATTGGAAGCACAAATGAAAGACTTTGACTCGGAGAATTAATCCCATAGACGGTGTCAATGAGCTAACAAATGTTTCCAGGTAGTCTAAAGCAAATGTAAACATTCCATAATGTTTCTTTTACACGCAATATGATTTTAATGATCATCATACAAAAGGTACAATAAAAACCATAAACTGGTTCTATTCAATATCATATTATTTAAGACATTCAAATACACATTCAAAACATGAAAACAAAAGAAAAAACAAATGTGTCATTTGATGACCTGATGTCGATCACTTGCATTGACCTTTGCGCTGATGGTAGAATGTGGGTGTAGAGGACAGAATATGAACTGCACCACCTTCCAGGTGGACTGTAATCTATAAAAGGAAAGCGTGTACAGGTGTGCGGCTTTAAAATCCAATTATTTCTTGGTGCATCTCATTTTCAGCTTTTGGCCAAACCTACACTGTCAGTATGGATCCTATGCAATGGTTTATAAATGAGGCCCCCGGACTTTAACAAATTCTGTCACTACACACAAACCATTTTCTATCTAACATATTGCACATTAACTTTAGAAAGGCAATTAAAACCAACAGAAAATAATTCAACTGAATAGAGAATCCCTGCCCTCTCCTCGATCCAGGGTTTTCTCCTTCCCCGCAATCTGTCTGTCCATTCCTTTTCTCTCTTTCTGTCCCCTCACCCCTTCCAGGAAAGTCTCCATCTCTGAGTCTGTTTCTGTGGTTTCTTGTGATTAAAAGAAGTTTTTCCATTCCACCCTCTCCTCTACTTGTTCTTGTGGAATTGTTCACTTTTTCTCTGTGAAAGTACCTTCAATGACTTGTAAATGAGGATATAGAAATAAAGCTGAATTGAAATTGAGTAATGTGCTAATGTATTGGATAAGTAATGCAGAAGCAAACATTTCTGGGATGTGATGAACAAATGTCCGTCTTGGCTCTTACCACAAACAATGAATCCCACAAGAACACTGTAATCCATGGATCAATTTACTGAAACACAGAATGAGAATAAATATCAGAATCCAGCGGGTATTCATAACCGCATCCATCCAGATAATTTGGAAGAGTTTTACTCTTTGTTTTTAATATGATAAATCTATTTTCAGATCTATTTAACAAAAAAAAATCAAAACAACTGAATACTCACATGTTGAGATCCAACCACTGTGTTTCTTTTACTTTTACAGCAATTAAAAGGCTGAGAACATCTTCCCAATTCACCCTGTAATTTAAACACTGAACAAAAAGAATTCATACAACAATTAGTGAGTTAGAATTGTTTTTGAAAAGTGTGGGTAAAAGGATACTCACGATGACGCCACTTTCAATTGAGTACTGATATAGTTTTGTAGTTGCACCAAGATTCTCAAAGCTAGAATGAGATCTCCACCTCATCGAATCTCCACTGGTTGTGTGAAAGCCACAGCTGTTAGATATAGGTTCTGCTTCACTAATATTTGAATATACAAAGAAAGGATGAGCTTTGTTTGACGATGGTGTCAACACCACAGTTTATCTGTTGAGCCCAGAATTTTCCTTTTGTCACAAGTGTGTTTATTCTTACTGCTGTTATATAAAAACATATAAGAGACATAAAGAGTCTTCAATATCTCATCTTTTAAAACATCCTATTTGATCAAATTTACAGTTGGAGCTGGGTCAGGTCACGGTAGATCTGCTTATGTGCCTGTTGACTTCTCAAGTTGTTGACTCCAGGTTGATCTCTGCATCCACCTCAGTTCCTGTTTCATCATATCCTCTGACATCTTCACTGACGGGTGGGAGGGCGAACGTCACAAAACTTGAATACAAATATGTGCATTCTTTTGTTTAAAAATCACATTTCTTGTTCATTTTCAAATACTACTAGACCTTTATTTTGTAAAGCTTTCATGTTTATCAAGAATCTGTGCGTGTGCGAAATGATTATATGAATTTCAACAAGTCAGTTCAATTCTTTTTATTTATTCATTTTTATTTTCGAGTGTCATCGCTGATCTGGCCAAAGGATAAACAAAGAAGGTAACACTGAGAAAAGTCTTTTTTTTTTTTTCCTCCCCTGATTTGAATGGAATTAGTTGTACCTCAAGACATTTGTTTATATCCCATTCAAATGAAAGTTACAGATTAAAGTTGCTCCTCTGCCACTGGATGTGCCTGTTTTACATTCAGCTCTCTGTCACCACCAATGGTATAAATCTGTGTCATAGACAGCTGTGGCTTAGACTTCTGTTGTCTGTTGTCCTTTTTGTTTCACAAAAGCTTTGTTTACCCATCAACATTTTGAAAATGCTGTTCGTTTACACAGAAACACTAAAAATGATGTTGTTAATCATGGCAGTTAGTAGTTAAGCTGGGGCTCTCCTCCCCACAAACGGGCTCAGGTAGGACTTCATGGCCATTTATCGCCAGGGACATGAGGTTGAGGCCTCAGCTCCACCCCTGTGCCTTTCTTTCTCCCAATTCTGCCCCTTGTAGTGATCCGTGAGGTTTCACAACAGCGCTAACTCCTGGCCTGGCATGTGACCTACATTGTTTCGAGCATTCCTGCCATTTCAATGTAAATGGACATTGTTTTCAAAATATTGCCGTCTAAAAACGAAAATGCAAAAAGGGTGTTTTCTCTTGTTTTACTAAAAATGGAGTGTAAATTGGGCCTAAACTTTGGGCTTAGGGGGCCTGGAGTTTGCATGTTCTTCAAGTACATGTGCGGGTTTATTTCGGGGACACAGATCTTTGCAGGATAACGCAAAAACTCCTGACGGGATCTTCCTAAAAAAAACTCAGAAGATGTTTCTTGGACGATACATGCAGCATTATCAAAAAAAGAGACAAAAATGATGTACCCAACTTTGATTCCATTAAATTTCGAGAGTGATCCGAATAACCATCTGGATACAAAAAAATTAAAATATCAAAGATCCTGTTGTTTTTCCCCTTACTTATCATTGAGCTTTTTTTTTTTTTTTTTTTTCAAAAAATCATATATATTGGAGGTCATATCTGATTGAATTGTAAAAATTTTGTGATCTGTTGGATGGTCATATCTAGTAGGGTGCAAAATTTCGTCCAGATCGGATCCAGAATAAGGTCAGGAAAAATTCCGGAAATTAACACTGAAAACCCCATTCACGCGTTTCGAAAAAAATCATCACTCATAGAATTTTGTTTTGATTCTCTTGAAATTTGACATTTATATTTGGAGGATTATTGCCCTGAACTATTCCAAATTTAGTCTGGATCTGATCCAGATTAGCAATATGGCGGCACTTTGAAGTTGGGAAATTTTAACATTGAAAACGCCATTTGGCGGCGGTCTGCGCTCTCGCTGTGCTTTCCCAGTTGGTAATTGTGAATTGCTGAAACCTCTGAGTATGAGACCTGCTGTCTCTCTGTACTCTTTCTTTCTTTAATCTTAATCAACTGGGATTGGCTCCCAGTGGATCATAGCTGTGAGTTGTATGAATTGCATGGAGGCTGGATAATTGGACGATACGTGCAGCGTTATCAAAAAAAGAGACAAAAATGATGTACCACAATGTCTGCCTTTGAAACTGATGAAATCATTCCACCCAAGAACGTCACATTTCCGTTTGCATCATGTTTGGGAACTATACACCACTATTACCATATTGTACACAGTCATTTGCTTGAGGTGTAGTATGACCTCTGTTAAATCCATCATTTGTATATTTATGTGAGAATATTTAAGATGCCGGGCTGGAGAGTAGGCACCATTACACAGAGAGCACAACTAATTGTAAATCTGAGTCTAAGCTTGACAAATTCATAGCTTGGAGAACTTAAAGAAAATCTAATTGGACCAGTTGGGAGCGTCAAAGAAAAAAAATTTATCGACAGAAATACATGTGAGTACAAACAGTTCTAATTATTTTGAATTCACACGGAGAAAGATTAAAATGGTTTTACAAAGAGGAAACTAGCACTGAATTAATTGAAGCATTACCTGTGAAAATATTGAATTTACACCTGAATTTGTGATGTGTTGACTGTGGTTTGGATGAAGTGTGGATTTAGCTGAACATATCACGTTCCTGGATTTAACTCACTAACATTTGTAGCGATTACCATTGGCTGCCTCAAAAAAGTGCACAACAGCCTGAAGGACAATACACACATTGGTCGTACTCTAGTCAAACTGCTACCGTCAGATGGTACTGAGGATTAAAAACAAGGACAACCAAATTCCAAAACAGTTTGCACCCAACAGCAGTCACCACATCTGATTTGTAATATGCTTTGTATGGGATCAATGGAGTGACACAGTGACTGAATGCATGCTTGTCTGAATGATTGGTGTCTGCTTAGGTTTTCCCACTTTTATATTTCAAAGGTTTTTCTTCATTTTTTTTTTTTTTTTTCAATGGTGCTTAAGCACTTCCCCTTCGCTTTACAGCCAATTAATGTGTTTCTTGCCCCAAGCAATTTTCTTATTCTTCTCGTTCATCCTCACAAGTGGCAGTTTGAGTATGAATGCCTAACATGTGCTTTCTGAGACTGGTAATGATGAACTTATCCACTGCAGCAGAGGTAACACTTGGTCTTCCTTTGCTCACCAGTGCCAGTTCCATCATATATATGGATCAGGACAATCATCACATTCACTCCGCAACAGAACTTATGGTCTCAAACACACACAAACAAAGCAACAAATTGGTTCAGAATAAACTGCATTTTTTGACTCATAAATAAAACAAATAATAATCAATCATCCAAACTGCATTGTCATTTTTCTTCTACAAGGCTGCTTATTATGTGACTTAATTAAAATGAAAATTATAATGACGTTTAAGAATCCATTTTCAAGACACTCCAGCAAATGGTTGCCAGAATTAATTTTGAAATGTCAAATTTGAATATTGATATGCATTAGCAGATTGTCTTTTTTTATTCCATAGTTATGACTGCATCATTTGATTCACAAATAAAATTAATAATCAATCATAGAAACTGTATTTTCATTTGCTTTTACAAGGCTGCTTATTCAGTGACTTAAATGGTTTCAACTATTTTATTGTCGGGTAAGAAATAAAGTACAATACAAAAGTACAGTCAGTGCACCATTTTTTCCTCACACTCTATATGTATCGCACCCAATTCAAGAAGAGAGATGGTGTCCTTCAGCCAAGATTTAAATGAGGGAAGTACAGGGGCCTTCCAGAGAAGCCAGATCTACATGCAGTTAGTGAGGTGAAAGCTATAACTATTCTTTTGGGAAATCGAATCCCGTTTTCTCGAGAAAAATAACTCGAGATCTCGAGAAAACAACTGCAATTATCTCGTTATCATGGGAAAACGGAGGGGGGAAAAAAGTATCTAACCGTGGCCTTTTAGGGCTTCCGTGTTATGGCTTTGATTTATTTAGTAAAGTTATTGTGGGAGCCAAGTTAAGTTTATACAGTTTTAAGTTAATAATTACAGCAGGTATTTTGCTTACTGAATAAATAAGTTCATAGAAAGTTGGTTAAAAGGTCAGTTAGGATTCATTTGATGATATTTGTGTTTATTTTGAATAGTTTTGGATGCAAATGCAGTATTTTTGGTATTTGGTTTCGTCACTTTAAGAAATAGAGAGAACTGCATGCTGGAAAGTGAATGGAGTCAGTGGTGGAGTAATGAAGGACAGAGCCATATGGTTTTCTTACCGTAGCATTGTTTATTTTGATTAGGATTAGGATTAAAGAATTTGTTTTTCATTTTTTACATCGGAATCCCGTGGAGGTTTTTCCCTTCAACAAAACATGCACGAGTAATCCGAGGGCAATATATTGGACAAGCCATCACAGATCCAAATATCTACTCAAGTAAAAGTAAAACGTAGAGGCTCTGAAATTGACTCAAAAGTACTTTTAAAAGTAAAAAGTATTTCTATTGCAAGATTCACTGGATGCAAAGCCATTAAACACAGGATAATATTCAGTATTTCTCTCCGTTTTCTGGGTTGACTTATCAAGACATCCGCGATCCTGATAAGCCACTATGTTTCTGCTGCACGGCACTGCGATCACTCGGTGCCACTTTTTTCCAGCAGAAACGTTTCAGGCAGAACTTCCTCACTTCTCTTACTGAGCATTTCTTGTGAGTGTGTTTTGTGTTGGAATATTAATTAATTGCCGCGACGGCATGAATGGTTCTGTGTTCCATTATTTCATGTATCTGCAGTTAAATCATTTGTGATCATTAACCTCATTATACCAGATCAACCCTCGTGGAGCTAAACAGACTGAGAACAAGCCAAGAAGCCTCAGTGACCAGGATTTATTTTATTATGTTAAAAATACCGCTCTAAAACACTTTATCCTCTCCACTGCAGCTCTGCTCAGTGGAGGTTTACTGCGCACCAATCACCATCATTTAAGAATGGGCAGGTCATTTTCCAAGAGATCTGATTGGTCAGAGGGCGGATACACTACACGCACATGCCTGCATGCATGCACACACACACACACACACACACACAGACAGCCGTGTCTCCTGCGTCTTTGAAAACCCGAAACAGTAGACGGGGCGCTAAAAATGAAAAAACATATAAGCTTAGGCTATACATATAAGGCTACGTTTACACTATATTCCCGGCGGCCACGGTAATCACAGTTGTTGCATGTTGTTACTTCAAAAGTGAGATGCATTGTGGGAAGTGGAGTTGTTTTTGTTGAAGTTGGAGCGATGCAACAGATGTGTGTTTGCGCTTGGTGAGTTCTGTTTTAAGTTCAGTGTCAGGAGAGGAATAAAAGGACTCGTGTTCATCAACTACGGATGTCGTCCCTGTTTTCCCTCCATTCACCTCCACAGCAGAGTTACCCTGTGAAAAGCTTGTTACCAGCAGATACGAGCCGCGGCTGAGTAAGTGAAGCTCAGTAATAAACCGGATCAATCATATCAGTATATATGATTCCGGGAGTGGATGAGATCCGTCCTGAGTTCCTTAAGTCTCTGGATGTGCAGGGACTGTCATGGCTGACACGTCTCTGCAACATGGTGTGGCGGTCGGGGACAGTGCCTTTGAACTGGGAATCCGGGGAATCCGCTTTTTATGAAGGGGGATCGGAGGGTGTGTTCCAACTACAGGGGGATCATACTCCTCAGCCTCCCCGAGAAAGTCTATTCCTGGGTCCTTGAGAGGAGGATGCTGTTGGTCGAACCTTAGATTCAAGAGGAACAATGCGGTTTTCGTCCCGGTCGTGGAACACTGGACCATCTCTATACTCTCCACCAGGTGCTCGAGGGTTCATGGAAGTTCGCCCATCCAGTCCGCATGTGCTTTGTGGATCTGGAGAAGGCGTTCGACCTTGTCCCTTGGGACGTCCTGTGGAGGGTGCTCTGGGAATGTGGAGTCCGGGGCCTTTTGTTAAGGGCTGTCTGCTCCCTGTACACCCTGAGCAGGAGTTTGGTTCGCATTGCCGGCAGTAAGTCAGACCTGTTCCCAGTGCACGTTGGCCTCCGGCAGGGCTGTCCTCTGTCACCGGTTCTGTTCATTACCTTCACGGACAGAATTTCTAGGTACAGCCAGGGACCGGACGGGGTCTGGTATGGGGACCACAGGATCTCGTCTCTGCTTTTTG
>OMNM01034087.1:0-19564 GCA_900302745.1 Parablennius parvicornis | reverse complement strand
GAACTCACACAGGCGAGAAGCTGTAATCTTGGGACACACGTGGGATGAGATTTACTAGACATAGTTCGTTGTTGAACATTAAAACTCACAATGAGATGAAGCCATGGAAGACTGGACAGGAGATCTCATTCACGAAGTCCAGCTTTCAACCTATTTCACAAGGTATCCTCCAGTTTAAAGGAAAACTATGCTGATTTAAAAACAACCAGAGATGGCATAAGTACCCAGACTACTTACTTGAATAGAAGTAAAATACCTATGTAAAAAAAACATCTTGACTAAAGGTATAAAATACTGATCCTGTGGGAGCCAAGTTAAGTTTATACAGTTTTAAGTTAACAATTACAGCGTGTATTTTGCTTACTGAATAAATAAGTTCATAGAAAGTTGGTTAAAAGGTCAGTTAGGATTCATTTGATGATATTTGTGTTTTTTTTAATAGTTTTGGATGCAAATGCAGTATTTTGGTATTTGGTTTCTGTCACTTTAAGAAATAGAATAAACTGCATGCTGGGAAGTGAATTGAGTCAATGGTGGAATAATGAAGGACAGAGCCATATGGTTTGCTTACGTAGCATTGTTTATTGATTAGGAGAACTATGTTTTGGAAACATCATGTAAAACTGATCAACAAGCCGTGGATTAAAAAATGTGTTTTTCATTGTTTACATCTGAATCCCGTGGAGGTTTTTCCCTGTCAACAAAACATGCACGAGTAATCCGAGGGCAATATATTGGACAAGCCACCACAGTTATGATGAATGCACGGTCTGACACCGCGTCTCTGTGGGCGAATCCCGGGGGTGGCTTGTTCTACTGCCAAACATTTGTTATTCAGGTCGCACATTTTGTGACAGAAGGGATTGCATTTTAGTTTTCTTGTCCACCATCAAAATTCAATTTGACTTGGCATTTCCAAGCAGTGTTAGGAGAGTGACACCAAAATGCAGTTTGGATGAACTATTATTAACTTTATTAATGTGTCAAATAATGCAGCTATAACCTCAAGTTTTAATAACTATTTGCTCGGGCATGTTTTTGAAAATTAAATCTTAAATGCCCTTTTCTTTTTATTTTGAATTAAGTCATATTAAGACTAAGCAGTCTGGAAGCATAAAATGAAAATGTAGGTTGGATGATGCATCAATAATTTTATTTATGAGTCAAATATTGGAGCTATATCCTTAAAATGTAAAAGCATTTCTGCGAATGAATTTTCATTTTCAAATCTGACATTTCAAATAGAATTTTTGTCACTATTTGCTGGGGCATCTGTGGAAATTTAAAGCTTGAACATAATTTACTTTTGAATTTTAATTAAGTCACAGAATAAGCGGTCTTGAAGAAGAAAATTTAAATACTGTTTGGATGATTGTTAATTCTAGTTGTGTCAAAAAAATGCAGTTTTAATATAAAAATGATAAAGCATTTCTGTTAATATATTTCAAATCGACTTTTAAACCTTATTTGCTTCCATAGTCATTCACTCTATAAAGCTCAATGACAGAACACAAACTCTTTGCATCCTGTTGTTCACTCCATAAAACTCAATGACAGAATGCAAAGAGTATGCAAACCTGTCATCAAAGCAAAAGGTCGCTATTTTGACGAATACAATATATAAAACATATGATAGCTTATTTTACACTGTTTCGTTTACTATGTAATTCCAGATGTGTTCTTCATAGTTTGGATGACTTCAGTATATATCCACACAACTAAAATAAACAAACTCAAAAACATTAGATCGGAAGGTGTGTCCAAACTTTTGACTGGGACTCTATATTTTGTGACCCTGAATAGATGTTTGACTTCTTCCTCTTAACTCATAAGACTAATTAAAGGGGAGAGTTTCCCGCATTCAAATTGAATCCAAAAAATGGATTGCTGATATGTTTAACTCAAATAATATTTGAAATGCATCATTTCTTATCTTTCAGTCACGGAATCATGATGAAAAATGATATAGCAAATAACATTGGTCTCTATCTGGGCAATGTATGATTGACAAATCAATTTCCTTTGGAAAATAACGCAGCCATGAAACCCAAAATAGCTGAATCAATTAAAATAAATCCAACAAAGCTACATTAAACAGCCACTATGCAAAAGCAATGGAAAGTTTGTTAATATTCCTGAAGTTTCACAACTTTCATGTAACAACCGTTGGAATATGATGTATTAATCTTTTGCAGTTTTATTTGTTTATCTTGTGTTTTCTGTTACAGTGAACACAGGTATGGATTGGAGGGTGTTTCCATTCTTTGTCTTTTTTGGTAAGAGTACAAAAAATCTTTTTGCTCTATTCCTGTTCCCCAACACATTTTCAAAACATTCCTTACTTATCTCTAATGCAAGTTGGTTTTTTTTGGCTGTTTTTGGTTGGTGTTTTGGTATATACCCAAAACTTATTTCTCCATATGAAGAACTGTGGCCATCTTTCGTCAGTAGTATGGACATAGAGAAACAGCCCAATTACTGTTTGCAAATATTTTTGTTTATGTCAATAATTTGTGGGGCACTTTAAGTTTGAGTTACTGAATACATTTTTAATTTTTTTATTTTTAATCAAGTGATCAGATTTTTTATCAATGTGGCATTTTGTCTACTCTGAAAGTTTTTATTGAAATGCATTAGGCTCTAGATAAAACTTAACCTGGTGATCTTTGACAATCAGGACTTGAATTCTGTTCCTGCTCTGCATCCCTGGTCCGAATTCGTGAGTACCACTATATCAACCTGGCAAAGACCTGGACTGAAGCTCAGCGTTACTGCAGGGAGAAATACACTGACCTGGCCACCTTTGACAGCATGGATAACATAAACATGTTAAACCGGTCACAGCTGAATGATGAATATGTGTGGATCGGGTCGCATGATGATCCAAAGTACTGGAAGGTAGAAATGAGCCAGGAAAGAAACTCCTGGCGGTGGTCCATGACTGGAAAACCAAGTACAACTGGATACCAGAACTGGAATGTTGGTGAACCAAACAACCTTCGTGGAGAGCAGCTTTGTGTGGTTGCAACCAGTCGAGGACCATGGCTCTCTAGACCGTGTCATTTTCCCAAAAGCTTTGTTTGCTATGATGGTAAGAAGAAGATGAATTGATTTTCATTATGTCTGTCAGGGATGATGTAACTGTGGTTGTACAAATGATCTTTTTTTTGTTTTTTCACCTTGGCTTGTACATTATACTGCAGAGATCTACTCAACATGACTTCACTTTTATTTTTTTCAATGTGTAGCTGCAATTCCTCCAGATCAGAGCAGGTATGTTTTGAACAAGACCAAACTGGCATGGAACCAAGCCCAGGAATACTGCAGAAAACACCACACAGATCTGGTGACGATTGAAAACGACCAGGAACAATCGATGATGATGGAAGCAAAGTTGGGATCTACTGTTTGGACCGGCTTGTACCGAATACCTTGGTTGTGGTCTGATGGAAGCAGCAGCGACTTCACAAACTTTGAAATAGGTCAGCCAGATAACGATAACGATAACCAGTACTGCGTCGCTGAACAAAAGAACCACAAATGGATTGACGAAAACTGTGATTCACAGTTTCCGTTTCTTTGCCACAAAGGTAAAAAAGAGATCGATGTCCAGTACACACGGACACACACATAATTCACTCAATTAAATTTGCTGAGATGTTTTGTGTTTGACAGAAATAAGTCCCTGCGTGCCAGTGGCTATAGTGAAGATGAAGATGAAGAGTGACGCTAACCTTTCAGAGCTGGCTATTAACACCCAGCTGGTACATCAGGTGAAGATTGCAAATTGAATTAAAACATTTTCTTTGGCGAGAGCTTTTGTAACGTTTCAGTCTTCTCAACATACTTTAACACAAGTCACAAAAGTTATTGGTTTTTTTAAGAACATGTTTGGATACACCAACTTAATAGTTTAATCATTAAGAATGACAGATCATGATTCAACATGTATTACAATTTTGAGTCACAGACTATTGCTAAACTTTATAGAAAGTAAGTTTATTTAAAACTTTTTGTTTTTCAAGCATGATGTTTTGGCATTCAAATGTTTGTCATTTAATTTGATGACTGTTCACTTTGTCACCTTGAGCAACTCGAGTGAAGATAATAACTGCTGCCTGGAAGTCTGATTCGTCTACACACAAATTAAAACAACGAATGCTCCTGTTTGAGAATGTAAAGAAACTACAGATAATGAGAAGGTCATGGGATTCAAAGTTTCAGGCCGGGCCTTTCTGTCTGAAGCTTGCATGTTTTTCCTATGAGTGCATGATTATGAGATTCCTATAGGCTTGTGTGTGAGGTTGTCTGCCTCTGTGTGCTTGGCTTGTAAGTTATTGGTGACCCGTCTACAGGTGACTGACCCTGAATTGGATGAAGACGTATCAGGGTTGAATGGGTGTAGGGAGTCAAAGTAGATTGTTGTCAGAATAATGAATACAGATAGCGATAAGTACAGATATTAAATTCAGCATTCAAGTATAGCTATTTTTTTGTAGTTGGCAAAGAATTTTATTAGCAATGTATAAAAGTGATGTTTGTATAACTGACATAGTGAGGAAAAGATTGAAAGGTTCTGAGTTGACATGAATGCTAGAATAATTCTCTGATCTTTTCTTTATTCTTTCTTAGCTCAGTGATCTCCTGAGAATTCAGAATAACACTCTGTGTCGCCTGAAGTGGAATATTCAACCCAAAAAAGATGAAGAAGATGGCGACTCACCATAAGACATCTCTGCTTACTTGGAAGGAATTCCTCTGAATACAATCAGGTCATTCCATCAATGCAGCTCAAAAGGTGCTCCATTAAACATGTCAATTACTGTAAATAAAAAAAAAAATTTCTGAGTCCGAACAATGGTTTTTCAACGATGGTGGGATTTTATTTACCGTAATTTCCGGACTATAAGCGGCAACCTTTTTTTTCCAAACTCTTAGAACTCTGCGGCTTGTACAATGATGCAGCTCATATATGGATTTTTAAGAGTTAACGGGCTTCATGCTGCCAGATTCTACTTCTGCATGTAGATGCATGTTGTTTTTAGTGCCTCTGCTTCTCCAAAACTTGCCCACACACGGAACTATTTGCAGGAATTCCCAGCTCTATGAAATTCAGATTTGCACGAATTTAGGAAAATTTGAACAATGATTTGGCCAGCCTACATGTCTCAAATTAAATTTTAAAATTTATTTATTTTTATTTTTTCTTTTCGGTTATTTTCTCTTCACTCATATATTATAACTATTGTGAGTGTATGTGTGCGTGCGTGCGTGCGTGCTGAGGCCCAGATTGGAATTCTGTGTTGAACTTTTAGACTACATTTCCCAAAACAGTTGATGAACATGTTAATTATTTACAATGAAGCTAAGTAACAACATTATAATGTACAAATGGAAAACAATCTGCAATTAATTAGTTAAGTCAAAGAGAAACTAGTGCTAAACACTTTTATCAAGGAAAGTAAGTAATAGTAAAGATGATTTGAAATGGGATTATTGAATATTGGGGAAGTGATAAGATCAAATACATTTGTCTTGTGTCTGCCAATTTTTACATATGTAGATGTGATTTTAATAACAATCCAGGCCTCAACAGATATATGAACATATGAACGTTATCTGCCCTCTACTGAAGGGAAGTATTGTACCAACAGATCGTGTTGGCTTGGTTTAGATGAAGGATGAGAAAAACCTTCAGTAAACACAAAGTGTGAAAAATAAATAAAATAAATATACTGTAAAAACCGCTATGAATAATGTATGGATAACAGACCATTTTCTTCTTATTCAAAGCTGTGTTAAAATCATTTTAATGGTTAAATTTGTTTCTTGTGGCCCCGGTTAACTTTGATTTGGTGAAAAGTGACAAAAATGGCTCATTTGCTCATACAAGTTGCCGACCCCTGGTTCAGGTCTATGATATAGATTGTTACGAGACCCATAGGATTTGTTCTTGAGACATCTACTCCTAAAAATAATTAGGACCTGTTCTGTCTAACAATCCAGTAAATTGTTAAGTTTCAGGGTTATTTATAATCATATGTCATGAATTCATTCTGCCGAGTTTTATTTTGAATGTTGGGTTTGGTCTTTTAACAAAACCTGCTGATTGAGAGTGACGACTGTAGCAACATTTTAGAAAGTAGTTTGTTTATCACTGAATTTCCATTTTCTTTCCTTTGGATTTATTCAATAAAATGTATGCCTTTATTGGAATGGTGTCTCTGGTTCTGGAAATTGTCCTTTATCTGTTCTCATTTTACTTGAGAGTTCTCATTCCTTGAGAATTACGTCTATCACATAAAGGTAATTCCAAAAATAGAATTGTGAGTAATTTGGAAATCCAAATGTTGTACGATATGAACCTTCCCCTCCTGTTGAGACATGAGATAATCCATGTCTCAGTATAACAACAAAAACTACCATGCCTCAGTTTAACAACATATCATAAACTAGCTCTATGTTGAAGTTGTTTGTCTTCTCGTCAGATATATTTGTCTATAATTCCGTTTTCAGTGAGTTGGGTCTGCTCTCAGGTGGGTTGTGACCGTCACCGTAGACTTTAAGGAGTCCTGTCTCGTAATGCTCACGCATGCATCAGTAACAAATTCAGTATCAAGCAACAGTAACCATTTCTTTCTCTGTGGGTTTCATTTCAACTTTAACTTTAATTCGACTATTTCTCTCTGAGAGATTGATAGAACACAAGACAGAACCCCTTATTTTAAAATTGTGTTAAGCAGTGGTTACGGGATAATCAACTTTAGTAAATCAAGAGTTGAATGGCCATGTTGACTATGGCTGATTTTATCACCATGATTTTGTGTGTATGTGTGTTTGTACTTAACGTTGCTGTGAAGTCCACACCCCTTGAGTTGGACACGATGGTGGAACGGAGCAAAAATCGAGGCGAACGGATTGGATTGGCAATTGCCTACATAGGATTTTTGTAACACAAATGTGAGGATGTGAGTGTCTGTGCCCCTGGGCAGAATGATTTTAGTTCATTTAACTTTATTTTGGACACGTGGGTAAACAACAACATCCCCCTCTGTAAAACATCTCAAATTAACTGTTACTCCTTTTTTTTCAGTTTGTCAGAAAATCAATGCCTTTTGGATTTATTTGCATCACATTTTACATTACTTATCAGGTCATTTGCCTCCCCATGAGGACTTATTCTCTTTGTTTAAAATTTTCATGTCTTCGGGTGTGGTTATCTGACAGTCATGTGACTGTGGCAGGGTGTGGCTTCCTGAAAATGGGGGTGTGGCTTGCTAACAAAAGTGAATGAGGTGGCCAACACCCCATCTCCAACACCAACACACAATAGAGTTTGCACAGGAGTTCCAGACGATATTCACACTGACCAGGTTACACACTGGCCTGTGAAATGAATGCAACCACCACTCTGTGAGAAATGATGTGCGATGTGTCTCTGTGTCTCACTGGCTTGATTTACGAAGCTGCTTAACAGATGTAAGAACTGAGAAAAATGTTTCAGTCATGGTCTTCCTACAGTAGTTCATAGTTTGTTTTTAGCATTGCATGTTTATCCAAAGTACTGAAGTCTGTTGTTCAGGTTTATACAAGCTGCAGGAGCTTATTGAGAAGCCCCCCAATGAGGTAATGGTATTTATTTTCATTTTTTTCCCTCTTATTTTGATAGAAAAAGCAAATCTGATGAATATTTTTTAAACCACATTATCAAAGTCTCAATTTTGGTATTATCAAAAAAAAAAAAAAAAAATCAGAAATGTGCTCTATGTAGTCCACTTGGTATGTGGTATATTGCACATCATTTACTTTTAAGGAGAATTGGGTCTGGGTTCTTATGGGTTGAAAGCATAAACTTTTTCAAAAATCACACTCAAAATCACATTAGTTCTCTTCTGCAATATTTTTCAGTGCTTCACTATGATTAAGGCCTTGGACCAAGGCTTTGTTCCCTGTAGCCTTTTAACATTTCAGCTTTGGCCTCACGTTGAGTAGATAGTACAAGCTTGATCAGTCAACTATTCAGCTTTCTCTACCTACAGATCCTTCATAACAGACTTGACTCAATGCCAGAAGGGGAAATTTGACCAGACAGCTTCAACAGAGAATCAGAGATTCAAAATGCATTTAATACATCTTGCAGCACGGAGACAAGTCAGGTACAACCTCATCTGAGAGCTGAGTCAGAGTTGTCTAAAAGTCATTTTCTAGCAGTCCATATTTTTGCAGTAAGAACAGTAGAATCTCTGAAGGCAAGACAAAAGACAGTCTTGAAGTTCTGAATCCTCCTTAAATTCCTTCGATTTTGCTTCATCTGTGAATATCCAGGTGTTCTTAGATAGTGGTGAAAATGACCTTCCAGTGCATAAGAAAAACACATCATCTTTAATAATTAGTATGTCATTATGTGAAATAAGCAATTTCTCTAACAATCAACAAGAATTGTATGTATGTGAAGTCAATTTACTGTTTCCTCATGTTTGAGAACTATGCATTGCTATTTCAGAACTAGATACTATCATTTGCTTAGTGGGACCTTTGTTAAATCCATCATTAGCATATTTAAATACAAGCATATATGCTATTTGGCCGAAGTGCAGAAACGAATACATTGAGAGTGCATTCAGCCCGTCATTGAAGTCTACAGTATCTCAAGAAAGGTGAAGAACTAGGCAGACTTACACGTGAGTACCTTTATTTTAGAATAAAACTGCATTAGTTAGACATGAATGGATGATGAACTGACCGGTACAGACATAGCCTTGGTGATAATGAAAATATAATTAAACAAAATCTCATATGGAGGGACTTTTATTAGAATGATTATGAAACCAATGTCTGTCTTTTCTACATTAGATTTCAATATGAGTGAAGAGTATCTGTTGACATGTTGTACAAATCTATAATATGAACATAGAATCCCAATAAAAACAATAAACGTGTCCATGATTTGAAAACTATTGTGTCTAAAAGTTGGCTCTGGATGCACACAAAGTATATTGGGGATGTTCTGGGATATTATCTCGAATTGTTAAAAGCTGATTATCGTTATTCAGAGAAACTTGTTACTAATGTATTTCTGTCATTATCTTTCTCTTAACGTTTCAGTCATTTCATTGTTATACTAATGGAGGTTGAATGGAATCAAACATAATTGGCTTGTAGCAGGCTTGCACTGCCATAGTAACTGTAATCCCACTGAGGATCCACAGTTCAATACCATAAAGCAGTGATTCCCCACATTTTTTAAATGGTAAACCTCAGCAACCTCGCCCATACTACACCCTGAAATATTGCTAAGAGTCTGGTCAAGTCACCTTTATTTATGGAGCAGTTTATGTATGTATGTATGAATCAATTAATCCATCCATCCATCCATCAATTTCTTTGTGTTTGTTTTGTCCTCATTATCTTATTTATCAGTTTATTTAGTATTGCCAGGTCTATGAGTAATATGCTGACACTATTCCTTTTTAAATATTTAGTTAATCATCTTGATGTCCTTTGTTATTTATTACATGTTAATGTCCCTCATGACCTCCTGGAATTTGTTTGGAGCTGGGTGAAAAATATGTGTAGATTGAATAAGTTGTGAGTTCTCACAAAGTGCCCACAAGTCCAATGGGACACGTTTGTAATGGAGCATGAAAAAGAAGAATTTGAAACGGGGACAACAACAATTTAACAAATCTCACGACGCACAATATGTGAAACACAGTTTCTTTGGTACGTTCTAAAATGATGAGTTCCTTTTCTCTGACAATAAACTTTTTGGGTTTGCACGTCTCAGGGTGTTTTTCTGGTCTGGTGCCGCTTCGGGGTGCAGAGTTTAAAACTTTCATTTGCTCATTCAAAAGGTGCATCAGCCTAAATTGTGAAAGGCTGGTACCTGAGATCACCGGTGGTTGTAGACAATATATTCTATATGCTGCCTAGTTCTATGTCATTGGGGAAAAAAGATATTTAAAAATGTGTTTTACACCACTTAATGTTACGTCACGATTGTTGAGTAAATTATTAAAATGGAATTCTATACTATTATGAAGCTAGGAATTTCTAAAGAAAAGGTATGCAACCACTGCCTCATGACAGAGGCCTATCAATAAAAATCAGCAGTCAAGAACTCAAACCATCATTTCATAATCACTAACAGGATCAATGTTTGTTTTTTTTCTCTCCATGTTGCAGTGAATGCTGACATGTACTGCTGGGTGTCTCCAGTTCTGGCCTATTTTGGTTGGTGTGAAGATTAACTTTTATAAATAATGACATTTCTTTGGGATCCCAGAATAGTAACAGCCTCTGCTGATTCACAGGTGTTGAAAACATACAGAACTGTATGAACTGTGTTCCTTCCTTTGTGTGAAGCACTTTGAGTTGTGTTTTCTCTATAAGATGTTATACAAAAGAAAGGTTTACTTATTGAACAAGCAATTGAACAGTTGATTGAACAATCTAATAATTGACATTGGCACCATTTACACAACAACATTTTAAAGTGATAACAGAACATTTTTGTTCCATTTTGGTCTTTCCGTTTACACAACACTTAACTTTCCTGAAACGCTGCCACTGCACGTGCTCAAGTTGTAGTAACTAGTTGTTCTGCACATGCTCAGTAGATGGACAATAAGAAGGATATTTGCCTCCAGAGTGTTAGGACTCCCAGTCAATATTCTCATGGGACTTGGTAGTTTTATAGTTGACAGTCACCATAACAGCAATACAACTTTGATGATAATCCGATGACTAAACAATAGATCAATAAATCGATGGACTAAATTTTTCAGTGACTGAACAATCAAGTCAATGAGAGGATGACAACATGTTCAGTTCAGTTCAGTTCAGCGACAGACTGACTGATAAAACTTTAATATGTTCTGGTATTGACAGTTTCAGGCTTGTGTTCTTATCAGAACAAAAAGATCATGTGAATGAAATATAACACGTCACTGTCCACATAAACCTTGTTGGTGTTCAATTAACAGGGTTTGGCCTCACGTCCTGCTCTGCAATGTCGCAGCATGAGTTCCACTACATCAACCTGCCAAAAAACTGGACGGAAGCTCAGCGTTACTGCAGGGAGAAATACACTGACCTGGCCACCTTTCAAAGCTTGGATGACATAAAGAGTTTAGACCGATCACACCTGATGAATGAATATGTGTGGATCGGGATGCATGATGATCCAAGTGCTTGGTTCCGAGTAATGGGACATCAAAGAAACGCCTGGAGGTGGTCAACAACTGAAGTAACAAGTCCAAATGGATACCAGAACTGGAGCCACAAAGAACCAAATAACCATAAAGCAGAACAGTACTGTGTGATTACAGAACTGAATGAAACATGGTCGGACAAACCTTGCCATTTTGCAACCCCCTTTATTTGTTACAATGGTAAAAAGAACATTCATTTAATTCAGCCTGTCAAGTAGTTTTGCTTGGTTTACACATGTTGCAGTGATTACATCATTAACTTGTTTTTTTGTTTTGTTTTGTTTTTTTGTGTGGAGACTCAAATCCCCCAGGTGAGAAAACATACTTTTATATTGAAACAGAACTTTCATGGTCGGAAGCCCGGACATACTGCAGACAACACCATACCGATCTGGCGATGATCGAAAATGATCAGGAAAATACAGAGGTGATATCAATAGCAAAAACTAATGCTTGGATCGGCTTGTTCCGACTACCGTGGGACTGGTCTGATCTAAGACAAACCCACCTTAGAAACTTTGAAGATAATCAGCCAGACAATGATGAGGACCAGCACTGCATCGCTGAAAAGTCGGACCACAAATGGATTGATGAAAGCTGCAGCTCAGAGTTCCTGTTTTTATGCTATGGAGGTAAAAAATGATATATATCAATACGTGTACACACACACACACACACACACACACACACACACACACACACTCACACAGATATTTTAGACCAGAGGTATCAAATATTATTAAATTTAGAAAACATGTGATGAGAACATTGTCATAAATGACTATTTCTGCCAAATAATTACTACAATTTGAACATGAACCCAATTTTAATGATACCTTCTTGTGCTAAATACAATTGAAATATCCAAAAGAATGTCTCCTTTAACTGTTGAATTATGCATGTTTTTACAAACTCTCCCTGACAGCATGACTTTTAAACTTTTCTTTTTAAAAATTGTGTTTAATAATCTGTTTTCTTTTAAAGGAAAAAATATTTGATTTCCTTGGTGGTTTGGATTTGAGACTCTTGTGGACCGGTTTTGGCCCTGTGGCCTTGTAAGGGTCACCCATGGATTTTACTCAAAATATTCTCTGTTTTGTGTTTAGATGCTTTGCCTTTGCCCCCTATAAGACCAATCATGGCTGCTATAGTGCAGATGAAGATGCAGAGTGATGCTGATCTTTCAGAGCCGGCTATTTACAACATGATTGTACAACAGGTAATGAGAAAAACTTTCTCTCGGGCTTCCCTCATATCCTGATCGAATTCCATATCCTGGAGGTCAGGGCCTTGGCCAAGCACGGATGGATGGATGGATGGATGGATGGATAGATGGATGGATGGATGGATGGATGGATGGAACTGGATTGGATTAGCTTCTCTGCCAAATATTAGTCAGCTTTCTGTGCAATGTAGGAAAGTGAGATAGGTAGACGTGATGCAGTGGTGTAAATACTGAAGCTCTCTGAATTGGGACTAAAACCCAAACTAAACTAACTTTTATTCCTTTTCAGCTCAGTGAACTGTTGAGAATTCAGAACATCACCAACTTTAAACTGAAGTGGAAGTTTTAACCCGCAAAGGAAGAGTTAAATGGCACCGTGTGACAGTTTACTGCGCAACCCGTTCATTTATCAACACAACTTGGCAACATGTTCCTACAAACACAGTGAATAAAATTGTATGTTACTAGTTTTATACACGGTGATTCATTGCCACAGGACATTGTATCAGTTTCATGTCATGTTCTGTAAAACTCTAAATATACTGTAAACCAACTACAAGTAATGAGTGAATGATAGATATATACCAATTGTACTATTACTGTATTTAATGCACTTGCCTCAATACTATTTATCTTAATATATTGTACACTGTTGTCTATTAATCTGACTTTTTGTCTATTACTTAAATTGTGGGAAATGTTTTCATTTAATTTTTGTGTTTCTATTTAGTTGATTGGTGTGAATATATTATTTTCTCATGCAGTTCATGTGAAATATTCAAATATTTGAATTTTTTGGTTAAAATGGATAGGATTACCTTTTCACGTGACCACATGTAACCATTTTAATGTCTATGTTACGGAAGTGGAAAAAGAATGGCAAATGGCAAAAAATTACTTTTGTTAATTATGTATTTTTAGTGCTGCTTTCTCACATTACTGTATTTGTTTTCACAATTCTTCACATAGTTCATTAAAATATTCACATTTATTTCTTTTAAATTCCCTTTGTTCATTCAAATCAAAATGGGCTTCACTTTTATTCATACAAGTTAGCCTTGTGCAAAAAAAATAACAAAAAAAAAAAAAATGCCAAACGCAGTGAAAGCAATCCAGTGCATGAAGTCATTAAGCAACATCAAGTAATCCAACGACCAGAGGTGAAGCAAATTGCATTCCAAAATTACCAGATAGACGTGATGAAACTTACCTTGAAAATGCTAGAAAGGCTCTCAAAGAGGAAATGAAGACAAATGTATTATGAAAGGAGCTTGTTGGAACGATACCATCGGTCACTGTTTACTGTTGTCAGTGAAGAGCCACCTCAGGAAGACCCGAGCTCTATGCCCCCTCTTGCCCATGGCCATTGATGTGGTTCTCTGAGGAAATGTTGCCATGGACAATGTTATGGACCTGCTTCAGGGAGTATGTCTATTGTTTGGGCTCATAGATGCCTTCCATCTTAGAGGAACCAATACGGAAGCTGAACTTCTAGATTTCCCCATCACTATGATTGTATTGAGAATGGATAGATTTACTCAAGAATGTAATCATGAAGATTGCATTTGGTTTCCGAACTAAGTACCACTATTTTCATATGATACACCATCATTTGGTTGGGGACTAAAGGGACCTTTGTTAAATCCGTCATTTGTGTATTTAAATAAAAGCAAACAGACACCATTTCACTGAAAGCAAATCCAACCTCACAAAGAAGTCGAAAGAAACTTGTTAAACTTGTGGGTTGAAACTGCTGGAAGTACAAACAGCTACAGTCATTCTCAACCGAAACATTTCTGGAGTTAACGCTGCTATTTCAAAGATTCGTCAAAAGTTCCTCGCAATACACTGAGTAATCTTTCAAAATTATGATTTAAATAATAATTTATGTTACAGTGACGTTCATTATGTAAATACTAATTGAAAATGCGGGTGAGATTAAAAACATCTTCTTCCTCCCACTCCCTTTCAGGCAAAATTGGAGCTTTCTTCCTTTGTTTTTTTGTCAAATGTGAACTGTTTTTTTTTTTTTTGCCTGAAATAAATAAATACAAAAAAATGATAAATGATAATCGATCTTAACTTTTTATACCAAAGTGAGCGTGTCATTTCTGCAAGCACTGCTGCATTTCTTTTACTTTAGTGTGAATCAAATCTACACACACACATAAAAGCACCTGTGGAGGCCAATTGAGGTTATAGAGTTTCTTTAAAATTGGTACAAATTTATGTAATGATAAGCAATATTCATTTTAAGGATTCTGGGCTATTTTTGTTATTTAATTGATCAAGAGACATGATAGACTTGATAGGACATACTATTTTTTTTGTTATTATTATGGGCTTGATTTAGAAGATATTCAATCGTCACCGGCATGACAGAAAAATAATGTGAATAACTGTTATGATGATTTTAATACACACTCTTTTCTCTGAGGAGCGACAAGTAAACAAAGTTTATTTTAACAACAGACTAGAACCGAAACTCTTTAATGCCCTCCACTTAGATCATAAACTATTTCAAACCCTTTGTAATATGGAAAGGTTTGATTAAAAGATGCTAAAAGTTATTTTCTATTTTCCATTTTTTTGCACAGTAGTCAGCAATGCCCTGTGCGATATCATGGTGGTGTTGATGTCAGGCTTCAACTGGGCAAAGCAGTCAATACTGCATTTCTATTTAAAAATGGATACAACACAGAAAGCTATCAATCCCCCACAAAATCTATTGGTGCAGTGGCTCCTCGAGCTCCCAGAGTGAAATTTTTTTGGATCAATTTTTGTATTTTTACATGAGATGTTGCTAGCGCTTTTGCCTTGCAGTGAGAAAATACAGACTGAAACATGCACAGGGAAAAGGCCAATCTGTTTTTTTTCCAAGAGAAAAGTCTACCAGCTGAATTGCTGACAACAGGGGTCGGAATCCACTGAGAGTGAGAAAGTGAAGGAATCTGAACAGTGTTAAGTATAATCTATAACTTCATGGGGAGTTTCCTAAGAGTAGGAAGCATGTATAAAGTCAAATGTATGGGTTCTCGTACAGAGCCCTGTGGATTGCCATGGTTAACTTTAGTCTTAGTCATCATAATCATGAACAAAGTGGAATCTGTTTGATAAATATGTCTGAAAGCAGTTTACTTATGTCCTTTCAATCTCAATGCTGCGTTGTCTATTTTGAAGAATGTTGTGAGTGGAATAAAATCAGGGAAAAGCCCTTTGTCTGAGGCCATGGCAAGATCATCATTAACATTGACATTGTTTCGGTGCTATGATTAAGTCAGGCACACTTAAATGAATCTTTTATGCATAAATGGTCACATGGTTACCTATTCTTGCTACAAAGTAAAAGAATGCAGAAGTTTTCCCCTATTGACGAATCTATAAAACATCTGAAGATCCCACATGAGGAGAGCTCTGTGAGTGGTGCCATGCTATTTTTACATATACAAATGAGAAATTTACCAAAGGTCACATTGTGGTTACCAAAAAGAAAACAAACTGAAGAAATTATTTTTCACTACATTGAGGATCTGTGGGCTGCTGAGGTGCAGTCATGAGGGTCAAAGACAGTTTGAAGGTCAAGATACGATCAAGGAAAAAGTGTGAGCACATGTTTATCTTGCCTTGTGTGATGTTGTTTATTCTGAAGCTGGTAAAAATGTATTTGTCTTCCAAAGAAACTTATTCTTAATTTGTGACATGTTGAACCTGAAGAGCGAGCAGACAACCAAAAAACACAAATCATCTTCTGGTGTTAAAAAGCATAAAAGGACTTATCAAAAGCAGGTTAAATCTGATGACAATATGGTAATTCTAATGACTGTTTAAAGGTAACTTTTCATGTTTGTGTAGAAGGTTTTCATATTTACAAAAAACACAGCCTATAAAAGAATTGTTTGTAGTTAAAAAGCTTTATATAAATGCATTTCTAGAGAGCATTGAAACCTGGCAGGAATGTGACCCTGGACGACCAGGGTTTTCCCCCCTACCCTGCAAGAACTCACACCCCGACACGAGCCATTCAGGACCCAGAGCTCCCGGTTTCCACAGATCAAGGTCCCACCCAGACCCAAAGGGTCAGACAACCGCACCCTGGGGAGCCAAGCTTCTATCTTACATTGAGGCTGAAATATAGTGGCTCCAATAGTAAAGTATAATCGCTGAGAATGAATTGTACTCACAGTTCCTGATGAGCACCTGGAAGCCACAGTCAACTGAATTGTCATAGCTGATAACAAAGAGCGACGCAGCGTATCAGGATGAAAAAGGACACCGACATTATTAGAACTCTAAACAGTCTCAAGTGATGTTCAATATCTCTAGCCTACAATTATCTGGAACATTTTGAAATATAAAAAAAAAAAAAGAAAAAAGAAAAAAGCCATGGGGTAGAGGGTTAAATCATACAAAACAAAAGCTGTAATTGCTTTCATCAGACTGATGTCAGTGCAGGTCTTCTATATATCTATATCTAGATAAGCAAATGACTTTTCTCTGGCTCAACCTCTCATATTTCATGATAGCTTCATGACTCAACACTGCCACCGAATGTACAACACAGGGAAGTTTCATAGAAGGAGCGTTGATGCTCAGCCAAGGTCAGAGGGGATGGAGAAAACCGGAGGTGAGGGCATATCTGGGTTTTTTTTATAATATTTTATTTCGGACATGTGGAAACAACAACAACTTTATAAAAAAACAACATTAAATTAAATACATTAAAAAAACCCAAGCACAAGCTTTTTTTTTTTTTTTTTTTTATTCCTATACCTTCTTCACCTCATCCTCAACCTGCTATCTGACCCTGATTTTTAACTTTTGGTTCGAGCACATACTTAAAGAGCTGCCAGTTGATTGTTATAGGGTTCTTAATGGCCCTTTCAAGGAAAAACATAGTTTGCTCAGTTTAGGTAGAGTGAACCTTCACCAGTGAGAGCTTCCAGGGTACCTCAGGGTCTTATTTAGGAGTGACTGTATATGTGAGGGGGGAAAAAACAGATTGATTGTTCACTACTCAACATCTTAAAACTAGCCTGAGGTCATGAGTAGTCTTTTTCCAGATTAGTATTGACAGAGGACAGAATATTACTAAGTATTTAGTTATTGAGATGAAAAACTTGGTACCCACATGTCAGCATCCAGATGTTTGTTTTTGTTTTGTTCTTTTATATCCATATAATTCTTTCAATCAAAATTCAGCAGCAGTTTTCCCAAACTTATAATCAGATCGTCAGAACATCCCTCACAAATATAACCGGGTTATATCTCAATCTAAAAATAAAGAATTTGGTAAGGGCCATTGCAAAGTTACCGAAGGAAAATATACCAAACCACTTCAGATACGTTTGTTGCTGAGAAAGATTTATTACTCTACATTGATGTAATTAACAATTTTCACATTAGTTTGCTTCACATAAATGGGTTGAGCCAGTTGATCAAGCGGTCTGTCACAATTTAACAACAAATGAACTAAACTCCAAAAAAACATTTCTCCATTATTGACTATAATAAAATTAGACAGACTTGGATAGAAAACAAGCAGTACACTCACAAAGACTGAAAAATTGCCTCAATCAGGTAAGAGTTTATGAATGATTTAAAATGTACAAAAGTTTAACATTAAAAAAAAAAAAAGTAATTGCTGCACACTTATTTTTGAAACCCAACTGCTGGGATTTAGTATGTACATTATCACTTTGATATGTAAAATTACTACAATTCTCACTCTTGGAATATTTTTTATTTTATTAATATTTTGATTGTGAATGGCTTAGTCGCTTTTTTCCCAAAACATGTTCAAATGAATTTAAAATGAGGGAACACTGATTGCTTCCAAATAAGAAATGTAGCAAACAAAACATACAGAACATGCGCCAAACATAAATTTAGATAGTCACGCTGACTTTTTGTAATATTTGTAGGTGAGCACATTCTGTTTGTGTGTTTAAGGGTTTTTTTTAAAATAGCATAAATATCTTCACTATTTTAGATTTCTATTTAGATGAATTGAATTTTGTTCGTGGTTCCGTATAGGAGCACATGCTGGCGCCACATTTGTAAGGAGCATGCATTTTTGGGAGGAGCAGCAGAGCTAATGAAACGATGTTGATTTTTGATCCATCTCTTCTTGTTCAATTTTCTCTCTTGGGTGCTACATTCCATGTCAGTTTGAAGCCGGTGGCTGAGATCTTGCTGACCAGAAGTGCCTTCAGCTGGAAGAAAATTCAAAGAGGATTTAAAATTTTATCAATATACTGCCTTCAAGTTGAACTTATTCCACTTTATCCTAGCAGGGCCAAGTACAACACAAAGATATCACTGGAAAGATTTGAGTCTGGTTTCAAAATTCAAGTGTCGCTTTCCCTAATTGATGCTCTGAGCTGATCCCTCAAGAGAGAAGCCTGAAAGCTCTGCTGACTGGAGATGCACCAGACGGGTATAAGTACGATTAGGAAATAGAATAAGACGAAGGTGGCGTGGTGGTGGTGTTTACCTGTTGTATGATCTTCTCTCCAGATGTCAGATCTGTAAGATCGACAGTCGTCTGAATCTTCATCTTTAAGATGATCTCTTTCTTCACTTTCATGGCTGCACGGTGCAGCAAACGAACGGACCAAAACAGAGACACAGAGGTATAGTTCAGAGATTTCCAAACATTGCTATCTTTATCGCATCAGAATATATCGCCAGAAATCCAATTCAACATTGACAAGGCGGACTAGTGAGTGGGCTAATAGCAGTTTTGTTTACCTGTGTAGCAGATGAAAGGATAATCCATGCTGCACCTTACATCGTCCCACTGGTGTTCTTGGTTCTCCAAAGTACAGTGCTGTCCATTCCAGTCTGGTTGCATAGCGTTCCAGTTTTTGAAGGAAGCTCTGCTCCCGTCGGACCAGGTCCAGGGCTCACGGTACAGGCCAATCCACACTTCTTGTCCTGACTGCATTGCTGTCGCAGCTTGGTTTTCCTGCTCATTTTCGATAAGAGCCAGGTCTTTGTATCGTGACCTGCAGTAAGTCTGTGCTTCCTTCCAAGTTCTGCCAAGCTCAATCAGAAAGTATTGTTTGCTGCCTTCAATTACTACATAAGAAAAATGTGATGAGGGATCAGTGGTTGAAATCTGGAT
>OMNM01034086.1:0-28204 GCA_900302745.1 Parablennius parvicornis | reverse complement strand
GTACTTCCCATAAAAGGGATGACTTCTGCACAGAGAATAAGTCAATGCAGAAAAACAAGACCAATTCCATACAT
Source organism: Parablennius parvicornis (assembly GCA_900302745.1). Classification (NCBI taxonomy): domain Eukaryota; kingdom Metazoa; phylum Chordata; class Actinopteri; order Blenniiformes; family Blenniidae; genus Parablennius; species Parablennius parvicornis. The sequence goes on along the minus strand of OMNM01034086.1, from coordinate 28,130 downwards.
TTCCAAACAGCAGTTGCCTAAATCAACCACACCGAAGTCGATATGTTTACAAACAAAGCTGAATTTGAAGCCATCAAACTTTGTTTATGTTTTGCTAACTGTAGCATCTTCAGAAACCTGCCGTAGGGGTTTCTTGGATATCAAAGATGAAGTTGCAGCAGCTCAAGACAAAAACAAAAATCAACATTTGCCTGATTCAGCCCCCCGAAAAAAGCCTGACTTTCTCAAAGAAAGAGGATTCAAGCCACAAGAATAGACTCAAATGTTGTGAAACTGATCGTTAATTATTTTTCCAATGCAAAACCAAATCTTGCGAGATTGAGTATACAAACGGATTTGTGCACACAATACCTTTGGGATCTTCGGGAGTTTCCATGATCGCAAAATGTCAACAAACCCGGGTATGTTAGACAAAATTTAAATGCTAGAAATACGTGTTTGTATGAGTGTAATGATGAATTTCCTTTGGAAAAATATTGACACCATGTTAGAGATATACATTAACTAAAGCTGGGTCCTCAATATTTGATTTTTCCCACATGGATTCTGTTAGAGTAACTTTTAAGATACAAACACTTGATGCACGCTATGCAAAACTGAAAACAGGAACAAGTGTCAGTACCAACAAGTTCTCATAAAACCATGAGCAAGATGCAGATAGATACAAAATAGAATTATGCAACAAAGTGATTTTTCGGCTTGTTTTGACCACTGAAGGACGGTTTTCCAGTCAAGTAATCAATGGACAGAAACATGGGCAAATATTAAACTGGTTGTTTGGTAACTGAGAAAATTATAAGATTAAAATCAATCAGGGGTTTGCATTTATAGAAGAAAATGAAAGTGTGAATGCTGAAGGCTGAATAAAGCTGATCTCCATTGATCTCAGCGTCTGCATGGCATCTCCAGTGCTGTGATCATCTCAGATTAAAGAAGATCAATGTCTGTTGCCATGGAGACGCTGAAAACAACGTCACTTTATGGATGCAAAATGCCATTAAACCCAAAAGCAGAAGATGATGATGATTTTGTATCATTGTTTGAAGGCTGCAGAAGCTGACCTCTACGTCTCCTTGACAACTCATTCCGTAGTGAGTTTGATTTCCGACTTCGAAATTCTGGACCTCTGAATTCGTCTCTACCATTGTCAACTGGTTCGGGCCTTACCACTTCAATACCTGTGTTAAAGACAGCATCATGTTAACAGAAATGCTGTGCACACTCAATTTGTGCAGAAAGGCTTGCAACAGGCCCAAAAAACCATTGCATTTGAATCAAAGCCGCAGTGCAGATATTCCAGGCCTACCTTTAGGCAGGCCTACATTCCCATTTGGAGTGTATGGCGAGTCCACGTCATCACTTGCGTTTGAGTCACCAGATTCATCCAGTCCAGAGTGCTTTATGACAATTGTTGGCTTTCTGTGATATAAGTGAGAGATTAGCTTAAATTTTAAATCTATTGGGAAAGTAAAAACAGAAGAAGTACTGAAAAGTTTTGCGCTATATTTGAATCTCACTGCAGCCATCTTAGTACAACATTTTTCAACTTGTTGGATGTCAAACTTGTACTATTTCATGCTTTTTAAATTTTGTGCAATTCTTAATCAATATTGAAAAAAAAAAAAAAAGAGGAGAATTTACCTTCTTGACTTGGGGGCCAAACGTCCCTGCAAAACAAGAAAGTGTTGTCTTTATGCAGTTTTTACCGGTGAACATTTTTTGATTTGGGCTGAGACTGTTTCATTAACTGCCTAAAAGCTGATTATTCATATTCATAGACGACAGAGGACGAGGGAGCAAAATGAATGGTAATAGAGCAGAGCTGAACGTGGTTAAATTATTGAAGATGGAAAAGAAAAAGTACCAATAAGATTGCAGTGTTTTTACATTTGAAAAAAAAACAATGTTGAATATTCGTGTGTCATCAGTATTCCAGATTCAAAAACGCTGTTTTTGACTCATTTGTTTGAAAATTAATTCATCATCCACGTTCACTGTAATTAAAGTTGTAAAATATATCCACTCACCTGAAAGCTGCATGATGAGCTTTTATCTGCTAATAATCATAACAGATCTGCTGTAAATTCCTGAAATTAGACTAAGCTTTGGTCCGTGGCAATAGCAGGACATATGACTACCACTGAGATGGATAATACCTCTCAAATACAGATACATTTACACATGTTCAGATACCTCTGCCACAGTGGGATCCATCACGTTACCCAGTGAACACCTCGTGTTTGGCAGACCTGTGAATAAAAGATTACATAGAAACATTTGTTTGGATTTTGGGGGGAAAAAGTCAGTGATTCATGACTAATCAACTACTGTACCGTTATTATCCTCAGAGGTTGTAGCGCCATTGCTGTCTTCAACACTGGATTGAGCCAAGTACTGGTGAAGCTTGTTGACTAGTGTATTTAACTTGCTTGGAGCCGGACTACAAATTTAAAAAAACAAAAAAACAAAACAAAACAAAACACAAGATGCAAGCAGAATCAAGTTAGTAAAGTATGATGGTATCAGGAATGAGTAAATGGTACCACGCTAGACTAGACTGATTGCATTACAGTACAGGGATTGGAGGTAATATGTAGACAATATAAAGCCTTATGAGATTGTATCTCAGGAAATGTTGCACACAAACGTCTCTGGTAATTTATAGGTTATTTTCTATGAGAATAACTATAGATGTCTAACTAATGCAAGCCTATTTTTAATTACACAATTGCATTGGCACAACAGAAAGTAATGCAAATACAATGTAACTACCAGTGTAATGAAACACGTACAAAAACAAGTTACTACTAAGTTATGTAACGAGTAACGTATGCTTTTTTGATACTGTACGTCAGCAACGTCATAAACCCAATTAAGCATTGTACGCCCCATATCTTGTAAATACAATAAACTCATTGCGTGATCAAGTGAGTGAACTTAAATACCAGCTTTAAAAACCACCTTTGTGTTTTTCAAGTTAGCTTAGCTATTAGCTGATATAGCCTAATAGCTGCTAAGCTAGCTTATCTCTACTGTTAAAAAAAGAAAACGTTGAGACGAGCACACTTTACCTCAACGTCGCTGCAGACATATCGCGAATTACGCGAGGTTCAAATAACTGAGGTCGTTCTTGCTTCCTACGGTCTCATCTTAGCACGAATTTCGTGAAAAACGACGGAAAAATGGCGCTCAAATGCTACAGATGCTAACGTCAAAAACAACGCGCTGCATTCAGAGACGAGCCCTGGTGCTGTAACGCCCCCTGCTGCCCCGGAGGACACACGCACAGACACCGACTCACTTTATTTTTTTTACAACTATTCAAAAATTCAATTTATTCCGTCTGATATGAAGCAAAATACATTTGATTTAGGGGTAACGAAAGCTTGCATACTTTTTTAAATATCAAAATAGCTATTTTTCTGGGATTGATTAAGATCATCATTTCAGAGATAATTCCATTACATTAGTACGTTATGTTTCATGTTTTGATAATCAGAGAAAAAATGGTTTCTGGGAAAATGTCCAATGGCTCATTGTAGAAAACAAATCTATTAATTATAGTAATAATGTAATACTAATTGTGTGATAATTTTAGTAAAACTGAACAATTTTATCAGTGCATTTATAGGGCTGTACATTGAGGAAGTGGTTAGAACTGTCACCTCACAACAAGAAGGTTTAAGTTCAAATGCCAGCAAGTCCTTTCTGTGTGGAGTTTGCATGTTCCCTCGTGTGTATGTGGGTTTCCTCTGGGTGTTTCTTCCCACAGTCCAAAAACATATATGTGAGGTAAACTGGTGACTCTAAATTCCCCCTGGGTGTGAACATGAGTGTGTATGGTTGCCTGTCTCTGTGTTGGTCCCGTGATGGCCTATCCAGAATGTATCCTACCCTCACTCATAGTAGTTAGATGGGATAAAGCAGACTCTGGAGTAACCAGAGGAAACATACAGAGATGGGGAGGAAAAGCAAACTGTACACAGAAAATTAATGTTGATGATTAAAAATAAATAAAATAGTTGTGCACTCTTTACAAAATGAAATCTATAAGTTATCTAAGGAAAGCTGAGGAAATCAATACACAAGCTACTTTTTAACTATTTTAAAGTTTAGTTTTCAGGCTGTAAGCATCAAAGAGAGTCTCAAGAGGCAACCTTCTTACTTATTACATTACTTTTGACAACATATTGATAACCATATAGAAACCCAAGTAGTTTAGTGGAATAGATGAATTTAAAAAAATAACTGCAACTCATGAAATTATTTGTACATTAATATGCACTGTCCCGTCCAAATAAAGAAATGAACGAAGTAACTGAAATTATTTGTCAATTTAAACCTTTGAGTTTAAAGTATTAGGAGTTTAAAAAAAAAAGTAATACTTTTTATGCAATGAATGAGTATGGGTGTGTTTTACACTACTCGAAACAATTCATTCAATTTATTCGACACACTATTTGTATCTATGTTATAAATTACTGTTTGAAACCGTGGGTTGAATTTTGGCGTGTTTCATCCACCACACCGTCACCGCCCACCAGTGACGTCAGCGACAGGGCGGGGCTAACATTCCTGCTTCGCACTACTTTTGTCTCTACGTGGAGAAAGCAGGACTCCAGACTGGACACACTGTCTGGAATTTCAGGCGCACCGACAGTGAGTACCAATTTCCTGGCAATTTATTTATACCAACATGTAAAAACAGCTAGAGCTTTAGTTTTTAAAAAACAAAAAATGGGAGTCCCTTTATGTTGATCGCTCCTATCCGTGCTGACCGTTATCCTCCGCTCGTAGCAGTAAAACAGGGAGAATTTCCTGCTTTTAAAACTTGCTTGTCTGCCGCTAGCCTGTTAGCTTTAGCCACATCTTTCTTTACTGGAGCCAAAGCATCCAGCTCCGGATGAGTCCTGAAAAACTCACAGTTTGAGAACCAGAACTTGAGCTGTATTAACTTTACGAGTGCTTTGAAGTTTATCAGACTGACTCCTGCTCCACCTCTGACCTGCTGAAAGGATGTAGGTGCAGCCTGGACTGTTATATAAAATCATTCATTAAAGGGAGGGTTAAGGGACTGGCACACACTTTTACGCACCAGCTTGTCGCAAAGGGTGCGTTAAAAAAAAACCTCTGTGCGCGTGATCCCAGTGTTTGCTGTTCTGGTGACAGCTTGTGTTTATTCTTGGTGACATGCTATACGATGCTGGTAAATGTGTTACTTTCTGTTTAATTGATGTGCCACTCCCTCACTGTGTCACATTTCTTTGAAGTATTTCTTTAAGTAGGCTGGTTGGAGTCTACAGATTATTTAACACCAAAAACTAGGCTTTTTTTTTGTTTGTTTGTTTTGTTTTTCTATGCGCATAGTGAATGCTCTAGCAGTTTGAACAGTGTTCTGTGTAAGCTTGTTTACTGCACTGAGTGAATTAGCAGGGTTTTTTTTCCAGGAGAACATCTGGGGTCACAGTGAATCCACATCTGGGATCCCAATTCGTGGATGTCTGTTAAAAGAGGAATGGTCTCTCTGGTGATATCTTGAATACCCACATGTTCAAAATCCATAAATATTGAGACTGGGAACAAGTAGAGTGTTGTGAATACAGTTGTTGAGCAGTGATGATTCACAATCTGGTTTTGCTTGTATGGCAGTGTGTTTGGGTGGAGGAAAAAGGCATTTAATTTCTGTGTGAGGGAAGAAGAGACGCCGAATTTCATCTTTAAAGTCCCTGTCAATAATGGTACTGGTATGAGCTTATTGCCCATAAAAAAATACTTGAATGGTATGTGTGCTATGTGTGGCAGTAGCCAGAGTAAAGTAAAAGTCCCTCCTTTCCACGCTGGAATTGCATTAAAACCTCCTCTGGGTGTTTGAAACACAGACATCAGGTGCACTGTGTTATCTCTGAGGAGAAACCAGACAGTCAGGAAGAACGGCCGTGTGTAGTTAGGTTTTATTTCCACCTTGGCTCACACCTGCTTGAATGAACAGGTTGCCCTACTTTATATACCATCAGGATTTTAAACCAGTGCCTTCACTCGTTCCACAAGGTAGGAAAAGTGATTTGGTTAATTCTTTTATATGCTCAATATTTTTGCTGTCTCTCGCTGGCTGTTTTCTTCATAGTGGATTTTTTTTGTTTCTTTTCCTACGAACAATTAATGTAACAAAAGAGATTTTATTGGATCGACTCACCAAAACTAATCGATCATTATCTGTTTTGGGGTTTTGTTTGTTTTTTTGGCTCTCTTAAAGTTCCCCAGGTGAATTCTTGTATGGGAATAGGTGTGGTGTTTCACAATTACTCTACCATGTCATGTTTAATTATGTGTCACATAAGACGAGCGGTTTGCAGTGTCTTTGTTCAGTGGTGTGTATTTACGGCTGCTTACCTGGGACTGAGAGCTTACAGCCCAGCTGATTCAACAGCACATCTGGACCCTGTCCAATCACATTCTTTGGTGTTGCCTTTGTGCAGATTTCTGCATCAGGCGTTTTCACCAGGTCTGTCATTTAAAGAAGGTACACACCTTCATTTGGTTCTAACTGTAGCGAACATTTTTCTTAAAGATTAGCTCGTCCAGGGACTTTCACTTAGATATTTCCTTGATGATTTACAACCAAACTTCATCACGTAAGCTTCACAAGACCACTAAAAAGTAGCCCAGGGTGTTATGACGTCACACATGTGTAAATGCCACATGCATAACATTTGCTGTCGCCACCTCCCACTTACCTGTCACGACTGAGGTGCTTATCTCACCCACATAGTCTGAAAAGCAAGTGAAGGGCTGGAGCTGCAGACTGTTTGCTGTTTATGACTCAGTTGGCTTCACATCTGCAGGCGATTGGGACTGAAAATGTCCGTGTTCTTGCGCAGCGTGTTGGGTGTGTGCATATGAACTTGACCACACTTGGGAAGGATGCCCAGGCTATTTGTGTGCCTCACATTTCCCATGTAGCTGTGGATGAAGTATCCGCAGGGGTGGGGTAGTGCGAGCTCTGCCGTTTAACTCTGGGAGCAGCCCTCCACTTTAAATGGGCTGATGTTTTTGGCTCGACAATTAAAATTGGTGTTTGGGGGGGGGGATCTATAATTTTGTGAGAAACATACTGTTTTAAAATAAAAGGAAGAACTGGGAGCCTCTTTACCTTTACTACTGCCTATTAAAAAACTGGGATTATTAAAAAAAAAAAAATTACAAACATTTGTGTCATTCATTGATTTTATAATATTTTCTATTTGTTTTCCTGATGTATTTAGTTGCCTCTCAGATTGAGCTGGATGTCTGCAGTTCAGTTCTGACGGATTAACTTTTTCAGATGTATTGAGATGCTTTTAGTCAAATTTCAGTAGCTGCTACAGGATTTGTTTTGAGAGTCCAGGATTTTTCTCCTCTCTGCACACACACACACACACACACACACACACACACACACACACACACACACACACACACACACACACACACAGACTTGATAAAACTCCCCCACCATCATCCTGCTTGCTTTCTTTCCTTTGTGTAGTTCCTCCTTTCTGCCTCAGTGGGGCAGTATTGAAATCGAGGGAAGCTACCACCTTTTTAAAAACCTAAATATTTATTCTGTTTAAGGTGGGACGGATAAAAAGTTGCCCCTTCATTTCCGTCTGACCACTGTGTGGGCAGCCGCGATGCCACTGCATCAGATTCCATGTTGATTGCATGTTATTGGGTTTGAAATCACTTCCAAATGCGTCTTCATCTCCCTGCATGTGTTGGACCTTCGTGTTCTTCATTTATTGTGCACAGATGCTCCAAGTTGAGTGTTCTTTCACCCCGAATGCACTCCAAACTTTTAAGTCCTCAATTCAGCTCTGCTAATGAATTCAAGACACAAAACAGTTTGGTGTTTGGGACGTCAGAAGTTGGAGGGTAAACACGATGTGCGCTCGGTTGCTTCACTACTTCTGCAGGCCACTCCGGGACCTGATAAGTCTCTATTTGTGGGAAAGAGGACTCGTCTTTCCCTCCTAATGTGATAGCTATGACCTCCTGACCCCCATTCTGTTAGCCAACCCCCCGCCTCTCATTCTCTGGCTGTCTCACACACTCAGCGACACACAGTTCTTAGAGATGTAAGACAAGATGTCATTTGAATTAAGGGTCTTTCATCCTGACAAGTGCACCAGTGTAGTGTGGCACCGCGGAACACACCGGATCCTATCCGCCCATCATACATGTGCACGGCTAAGACTTACCGCCTAGATTTAGCTTTCGGTGTCTTGACACGACTGCTGTTAATCCTCAGTTTAGGACACTTTTATTATGTTTCCATTGAGCACCGCTGCCCTTATTCAGAGAACAGTATATTACAGTACTTCCTGTGAGACAGGAATAACAACGGGCCGCGGCAATAAATAGCGAGCTGTGCTTTTAAAAAAGGGCAGAGATAGATTTTAAATGCATCCTGTTTTTACAGATTTTTTTTTTTACAAAAGGCTTTGTGAACTCCTGAATAGTCTCCCTTGTTGCTGAGATGTGTCGCTCAGGGATACAGTCACATGAGGTTGATGCACGAGGACCCACTTACAGTACGGTGACGATAATATTGCGCATTTCTCAGATGCGTGTGTGTTCAAAGCAGTTTGTGTTTACACGGCCGCTCAGCTGTGACACGATTGTTTGCGAGTGTGTCTGGGCGTGCGCGTCCACGTTGACGGCCGTCTGTGAATGTCTGTCGCCGAGCTCCCTCGGAGCTTTAGCCGCTTGTATAAACCGCAGAGACGGTGACTGCGACCGCGGCTCACAGCGAGAGGTCGACGACCCCCGCTCGCTGAAATAACACCAGTGGATGTTCAGGGCAGGAGCGGAGGAGGGGAGGAGGGGAGGAGGAGGGGATGAAGGGGTGAGGGGTTTGCCAAAAGGCCCCTTTAGTCACTCTGAGGAGGGATCCCATGTGTTTGTGCTGTTAAGTTCATTTGATTGTGTGATTTCACTTCTCGATGATGACGCCTAAAAGGTCTGCATGATCCATTTATGATCCATTTAAGATCAATACCCTCGCAAGTATCAAACACAATATACTGTACTTTCATATCCCCAGTGAATCAAGTTTGGACAACCCTAACTCTGAATAACTCCCAAAAGCTATATTTAGCGGTGAAAAAAACTGGCACTCTTTACATGAAAGGGGATCTGTGAATGACAGCCACGCAGTGACAGATAATTGGACGCCTTCGACCCCTCGTGGATTATGTTCAGGAGGTTTTGTTAGTGTTGTAATTAGTCGATCATTCATGTGCTATTGACGGTCCCGGCCGTCAGGCTGGTTCCTGGGCTTAGGTTTCAGGCTTTTGTCTGGGTATTGTGCGGACAGACTCAGCAGAGGACTGGAATGTTAGTTCATCCTGAACTTCTGAGGTTGTATGATGGATGTCACTGTGAGGAATTTCCTCACATAGATGCTGCACTCAAAACTGTATCGGTCAGGTTTGTATTTTTGTTATATTAGAAGCAAGTGCTGCATTACCCTTTCCAAATCTCTCTTTTTTTTTTTTTTGGTTGGATTTTTTTTGTTATCGGATTTATTTTGTCAAAAGCTATATACATTTTTTATTCCAGGAATGACTAAATGTCAGTAAAAGAGGTAAGCAGAAATAAGAAAGATTAACTTTATTGAATAGTTTTCTACCTTCCTCACTGTGTTTTGAATATTTATTTAGTCCACTCTAAATTTAGATTATACTAAACTGCAAAATATTAGGCCCTGTTGACAACATGAAAACATTTCAACTGAAAATAAATCACTTAAAGATTTTTGTTTCAGGAAAAATTTTGCATTTACACTGGAAAGTACTGAAAATTATGTATGTTTCTACAGACATGGCAGAAACGCAGAGAAAGGTGTCGTTAGCAAGTCAGGCCACTAGTAGCACTAGTAGCATGGCGAGTACACAGACATTCGTATGGAGAGACGACCCAGTTGGATTGTTATTACGGTGAAAAGTCCCAGGAGAATATGGATTGGGAATCATGACACTCCGTTGTTGTTATTGTCGATCTTTTCTCTTATGTGCATAAGAACTATTTACTACAGTCGTGGTGCACATGTGCCGTAGCAGCGTTTCAGAAAAGTTTCTACAGAGACAAAGACAAAGTGTTTTCAGAAAGTTGCATTTTCAGTAGTTCTGAGCTACTGAGCTTCATTTGATGATGGCATTATGTTCAGAACATGTGAAAGTCATTATATATTGTTGATGCCGAGGTTTTCCTCACATGATTTGTGCATCAATATATGTTTGCAGTTGAGACGTCTGACGTCCTGCAAAACTTCTTTTTAAACGGTAGAAACTAATGCATGTGAATGAAATTATATCAGCTGCGCTCAGTCTGATGACAATTGTTATTTCTAGAATCCCTGGTGAAACCATGTCTCTGTGTCTGCACTCCATCAGGCCACCAGTGTTTTAAAGGGAAGTTCCTAAACCCTCATATAAAATGAGCTTTACTGACACAAAACCATTTAATCATGGGAAACACTGGCTTTGTTCAATCAAACAAATGTGCTCGAACATGCACTTGTTTCTCTTGCACATTAAATAATCATCTTGTAAAACTACGAATGCGCAAACGCATGTTTTGTCTGGTGTTAAAGGATCAGACCGAGGAGGATGCTGTTTAATTTGTGTGGCTAAATAAAAGCAGCGGAGGAGGCATTCCTCTTCTCGGGCCTGCCTTCGATCTCAAACACACCGTGTAAACTTTTCTACCTTTCTCACTGTAATTACACGTTTCACCCCCCACTCTCAAAGCAGGAAATCCTCTCGCCGCGCCGTCTTGTTGTCTTTTGGTTTGTAGTCAAGCAGGAGACATGAAAGGGACGTTGAAAAGATGGACAGTTTTTTCTTTTCCTTCACAAAGTTGGGCGGTATGTTGGTAGTGTGGTCTCTAGAGATTACCTGTGCAGAGAAAGCTGTCAGTCACGAAGCGGGAATGTACCAGCCTCATTAAAAGCACTTTTGTATTTCCTTTGTAAGGCTTTTTCCGTACATAAGCAAATCATTTCCCCATCGTCAGGATGATTTTGACAAGGTGTCAGATTCTGTTTGGCCACCCAGGTCTGAATGGTAAAAAAAAAAAAAAAAAAAAAAAAAAAAATCCCACCTAGTGGGATGAAGATTCTGTCACATGAGCACAGCAACACACTCATTTGTCATCACTAATATTTGGCAACTCAGGCAGAAAATTAACAGGTTAGTTTACAAGGCAATTCTCGCCAATGGGACTCCTCAAGTAAGATATGAAGGGAGCAAAGAGTTAAGGAAGGTTGATGTGGCCTGGAATGTGCTCCCTATATTTTGGAATCATTGAGTGAACTGCATCGAGAGAGTTTTTGCTGTGAGGATCTAAAAAGCTCCTCATAATCCATCACACGTTATCAAGCAAGTCAAGCGAACTAAGCTTGCATTACCACAAATGTTGGCAGATATCAATTGATGTATCACCAGTTGACATTGAAAAGATTCCTGAAAAATGATGTGATCCTTGTATTTTTTTCTTTTTCTGGGAAAGTTATTTTCCCACAGAAACACACAATCTCTTTCGCAGCTGTAATTAAATTGTCTGTTTTTGACAGTTTTAGAGTGAACAATAGCTTACTTAAACGCGTTAAATCCTTTTTGCCCAGAGGGTTGACCAGTGTACACATGCAGAAGTACCGTGGCCGTGCTGCAAACAACCTCCCAGGTAAACTAGCACAACTGACCCTGTGGTAGAAAGCAGCGGATTTGCCACACTTGAGTTTGCTTTGTTTGATAATGTATTTCTTTTTTTCCCCATTTGTTGCTTGGAGGAACAGAGCAAACGTTACCACACAATCACAAGCTCCTGAGTCATATTTGCCTGGAAGAAAATTGCATTTCATATGACTAAACACACTATTCCCCTTTCATTTTAAATTTCTTTCAGCTGGAAAGTAGAGCAAAATAATACTGTTGAATGAAATGCACTAAACTTATACATTTGTCTTCAGCACATGTTCAAACTTGTCTGCCTATACGAATATCCACGTACTCGCTGTTGTAAATGTTGACATTGTACTGTTCTCTGCATGCATGTTTGTGTAGTTTCATTACCAAAACAACCAACAGCACCCACTCGTGACCCAACGTGAAAACGACACCATTTTTGGCAATGAAAATGCAGAAATTATGCATTTTTCTTGAAACATCTTGTAAATAAGGACTCTAGTTAAACAAAATGTAACTCTTGAAGATTATAAAGTAATCTAACTTGTCAGGGAAGAGTTTATCTTTTTAATGCTAAAAACAGTATCATATAATGTCAAATACATGATCAGGTATAGCATTCAACCAAAAATCAACACTCCGTATGTATTTATTAACACAGCCACTGTGTTTTTTTTTATTTTACGTGACCAAGAAACAGACCGACTCCCCTTCTTCTATATAGACCAGACTAACTTCCAGACAGAGGTCAGCTGGATCATCAGTGATCCCAGACCACAACAGAGAGAGAGTTAAAGGATAAACTTGTCAAGCTTGTGTGAAGACAGTTCTGTGTAGGACTTATCCGACCTTGTGGAGTTCCTTTCTATCAACAGCTGAGGTCACAAGCGCAAAATGCAATTCTTAATTTTAAACCCCGGCGTAAAAGAAAAGGACACTTGCAGAAACCTTCCGTTCCTTTTATCACTAAGCTCACATTAGCAGTTGTCGAGGGTCTCTGTCAGCCCAAGCCATAGGCTCTGTATGTAGGAACCAGTCTGGGCAAGACGGCGGGGGCCCGGATTACTGTGTAACCACAGAGCACTAAAACCAGCCGTCTAAACTAGATTGAACAATAAATAGCACCATGTAGAGTGAGGACAAAAGCTTTTTTATGGCACATTTCAGCTTGTGGGGGGGAAAAAAAATAACCTCAATAATTTGAAAGAAAATACACTTCCAATCAAGTACTTTATCATTTAACATAGTATTGTCAGATTGTATTCAAACACAACACAAAAGCTACATTGCTCCAGATCTTTCCAGTGTAATAATTATAATTATGTACACTATTCGAGGGATTTCAACTTGTCATATTCATATTGCTAAACACATTTTTTGTCAAGGACTAAAATCAGAAAAATCCATCAAATTAGCAGATTTTCTGAAGCCAAACTTTTAGTTTTCGTATTATCATGTTATAACAGAGTACAAGTCAAAAGGAAGTAATTACCTCAGAGTCTGTAAACTACTGAGAACATCAATATTGTAGTCTGAAAAGCAAGGCTGCTGTATTTCTAAGGTATCAGTCAGTAGGAGGATTGCTTTTCACCGCTGTGACAAAAGGAGAAGGAGGAGGAAGGAGGAGTTAGAATAAATATTGCCAGGGCAGCCAATGCGGCGCACACCTCCCCCCTCCCTGTTTTTGCCCCCCACCCACCCTGCTCTCTTTTGAATGGGGCACTCCTCCTCACTTCTCCTCTCTGCCTAGTGGAGTGTGTGTGGTGGAGACAGAGCTGGAGGAAAGTGTGCGTGGAGTGTAGTGGCAGTGAGGACATGTCATTGTCCACTCTGGGAGCCTGATCTGAGCGGGTGGACGTGGTTGAGACTTGACATTGAGGCTACAATGAGGACCCAGTATGGAGTTTTGTTCCTGCTGGCCCAGTGGGTGGTCTACTCTGATGCATGGTTCTGGTCCTGGACTGGTACCACAACCATGCCTCCTATAATGGAGCATGAAGGCTCTGGCAATCCAACAGGCAGTGGAGAACCCCCGTCAGAGATCAACGCGAGGACTGAAGCCGAGATCATTGATGAAGGACATGGGATCCAAAGGCAAACTTGGGATGAGACTACTCAGGCTCCACGACTGACCACTCAAATACCTACCACACAGCCAGAGAGTGACCGTGCATCAGAAAAGAGTGCTCCAAGGACATCGTCACGCATAAGTAAACCTGGTAATGGCACGTCTTCACTCAAGGTTCAGGGCTCTGGAGAATCTGTTCATTTGAAGTTCACAGAAAATCTATCCAGACTTAGATCTGAGCTGGAGGCTGAACTGGCATCAGATTCTGGATCTGGACTCAGGTCAGAAGTTCAAAGTAGTTTGGGATCAGTTATTGAAGTAAAGGGATTTACCAAAGAAAACCAGCAATTGTCAACAGTACCCACTGATTACAGAGTGTTAGATAGTGTAGATGCTGCTACAGAAGATGCGACTAATGTAAACCTGAAGTTTCAAGAGAAAACTTGGATGGTTTTTGACAGGTCAGATGAGGTTCATAAGCTTAACAGTGCAGAATTAACGCATGACCTTGATTCTTCTGTTAAAATCATAACCAGCACGAAAGAAGATCTGAGCTGGAATACTAAACACTATGATGTGACAACATTTCTCCATGAAAACCCAGATTTTCTTATCCCCGTTGTAGGAAAACCAGCACAAACTACTGTGCCATCAGAGGACAGTCAGGTGAATGCTACTCCTTTGCTTATTAATGAATTTAATGCTCTCCAGGATGTTTTACAAACTCTTTCTACAACAGAAATACCAACTGTGACCCAGAAACCAATCACTAAACAACCTCAAATTGATAGCAAGAGACCAGACACAACATTGGAGACCATACCTGCTCAGCCTCATGCGTTTAATGAAGAAGTTGTATCAAGCCACAATGTGCTGACCTACCCAACTACTCAACCATCAGTACGTGAGCAACAGCACAGCCGAGCAACATTATCTGAGACATCAGTAGTTAGTGAACACAACACAGAAGCAGCGACATCTGCACAGCACATTCAATCCCCACGATGCTTGTCGTTAGAGACCGACCTTCCATTCTGCACCTACATGGTTGGGGAACAGTTTGCCCTCCCTAATCACCTCAACCAGAGTAGCGTGGGCCAAGTGGAAGCCCTCCTAACTGAGTGGGCGTGGCTGTTGAGGTCCCGCTGCCACCACAGCTTGGAATGGTTTTTCTGCCTGCTCTTGGTGCCCAAGTGTGGTTCTCCCGTCCCGCTGCCCGCGTTGCCCTGCCGGAGTTTCTGCGAAGTGTTGCGGGACAGTTGCTGGATGCTCCTGGATGAGGGACGCCTCCCCGTGGAGTGCCACACTCTACCAGATGAGGAGGATGATGGGTATCAGTGCTTGTCAGTTAGTAACCAAAAAGGTAATCGCTGGTTCAAAAACAAACTGTGTGTACAGTTTATCTTTGAACCAGTTTTGAAAAATCCCTCCCCAAACTCCCCAATATGTCTCGTCTTTTGCTCCCGTTACCCCGTTCCCACCCAGTTAATCGACATCCATCCCCTGTCAACAATGAGTCAGACGCATTAACAAGGTATTGGTTCCCCTCCACAGCAGAATAATTTACATGGCTGTAAGAATGCATGCTTTGAAATCTCCTCAGTCCATGTGAATTACAGAAAGTTTGCATGGTGCCAGGACTTTACAGTGTATAACCTGTTGCATGTCTGTGTTTCCCTCGTCCTCTGATTCACTTCACCTACTTTTAGAAGGTCACAGACACTCACACACGTTTCTGCATAAAAATTGAAGTCATTCCAAGTGAGTTCTTGGTTTAGTACATTCTCTAAAATGTATCTTGTGTTTGTGATTCTATAGCATGCCACCATGTAATCACTGGATTTATTTATTTATTTATTTTTGTCTATTATAGGTTTGTTCCAGAGTTTCTACTTGTTTGATAGTATAAAACACATTTTCTGATAAATTTAACTGTGATTTTTTGGAATAAATTGTTCAGATTCATCAATTAATATATTTGAACCTGATGGGAGTTCTCGAAAGAGTTTGTGCATGAAATACATACCTCAGCATGCTGCTGTTGAGAGCAAATAGCCTGCAGGCAGCTTTGTTGCATTTGTGTGTTGAGGAATGGATCCTTCATGCATGTAAATCTGTCATACTTGCATCCGTGCTTTTCAGTAGAATTCCAGTTTGTACAGCTGGGCTGGATGAAATATATCTGACGGTTGGGAGTCAGGTAACACAGTTGAACAGGTGAAAGTGTATTTCTGTTTTTCTTGGCCTGATCTTCTTAATGCAGCTTTGTATTGTTCAGTACACTGAGATTATAGCAATCAGGTTCAAAGAGAAGCCATTACTGATAGAAGTGTTTGGTGGTATATTTCAAAACACTAATAAGTCCCGGGTTGCATCACTTCTGAAGACTAATAGTTACAATGCATCTGTGACACAAAGAGTCAGATGTTCTTCATTTGTGTGAGAACACAGTTTTTTTTTTGTAGTTAAAAAAAATGTGTGGGATGAAATCTGTTACCATATTAATACTTCTCTGTAAAGCCTGTTTTTATTTAGTGGGTTGCTGTCTAAACCCATCTGCACTCAGGCCGTATCATTTCGAGTTCAAGATTAAGTCTTTTTACAGCTTCACTATCTTGGTGACAGCTTGCTCCATTGACAGATACGAGTGGACAAGATCTTTCTGGTTCCAGGACCAAGTGATGCTTTTTCTATTTGTTCGAATAGTGTTTTTCCAGGTGAGCGAGTTTATGGAGGATCAGTATTAAGGTTTAAGTTGTTTATTATGTAAATAATGGTAATGAGACAAAAGTTGCTCGTAGAGTTTATTAGCTGTCATTGCAAGGTACATTTCCAATCTTGCACGTTTCATAAATTATTTATTCCAGGTGTGAGCAGCATTGAGCTTTAATATGGGGATCAGTACAACTGGAAGGCATATGTTGGGGCTTCCCGACATAACATAGGCCCAACAGTGCAAACAGACTTTAGGTTTTATTGGAAGAGACAATCTTGTTGCCACCTTTTCAGCCTGAAGGCAGGTTTTATAGCTCCTCTGATGCCTGGTTCACCACCGAGGCGCGTATGTTGGGTATTGCTTGTAAAAGGCGCCTCGAGGCATAATTGCAAGTGCTTTAAATCACTCTCGAGATGGACTAAAAGAAAGTTATCTCAGTGGAGACCAGCTGGTACCACTCACTCAGAGATGGTAATCCAAAGCATCATTTTTGCATTAAGAAAAGTTTTGCCTTTACACAACAATGTTTTGAAAAATATGTCTTACACAGAAACAAAAAAAATTATGTAGTTGCCATGCCAGGCCATAAGTTAGTAGTAGTCTTTATTTTAGCAATAAAATCCCTCACACATGCTCACAGAGAACAACACAATATACATTAACAATGTTCAGATGACAAAGTTTTATTGCTAATGTGAGTGATTCCCAACTATAAAACTACCAAGTCCCAGGAGAAAATGGACTGTGAGCCATGACATTCTGGAGGCCAACATTGTTGTTATTGTCCATTTACTTGGGCATGTGCGGAAGATCTATTTACAACAGTTGTGTTGTGCATGTCCAGTAGCAGTGTTGCAGAAAAAAATGCTTTTCCTTCCATTTCTATGGAGATGTTTTTGAAAAGTTTTGTTTTCTTCTGTTTACATGGAGATGGAGTTGGATACTTTTCAAAAAGTTGTGAATTCAGTGGCTCTGAGCATCGTTGTCATGTTCCCTTTCCATTTAAAAACATTGTCCTTAGTCAGAAACAAAGGCCGAACACACCTGATGAACTTGAATAGCTTTGCTGGTGATTCACGACTGGTCCTATGAGGTCTATTCGCCCCCCAAATCCTAAGGATAGCTAATAAACTAGTCAATTGTGTGCTCTTTATGATCTCCATATGGCTTCTATTAAGAAAAATGTGTCATGTGCTTGCTCCAGTGACTGCTGTAAGCGGCGGTCACGCTGGTAAATTTCTAAAAAGGGAGGCAGAAACTAGTTGGTGCACTTTGGCTTTACGTTGAAGAGGGTCACTTTGTAATTGAGATAATGTATAACAAAGCTCTGTAAATGTGTGCCTTAAACCTCCCCAGCTCCTCCAACAAAAAGTGTTACTTCCCTGTTTATTAGCCCAGGAACTTTATCTCAGGCTGTGTCCATCCTCTGGGAAGTCCTTTGACCCGTGATCACAACACTTATAGGAAGGCGAGGCTTACACACGTTTCACTATCTGTTGCCGTGATGATGTGGGAGGAGGGCGCTCGCACTTCTCTTATTGTTTTCCTTGGGCCCTCAATCCCACCCTCCTCTGTGGCAATTCATTACATCTATCATGCAAGAATGTCTTATCACATGTTACCACCTCTGAGCCCTTATTTTGGGTTGGTAGTGAGAAAAGTCCTTTGGCACGGGGAAGGAATTGCACAAAGAAACGGTGAAGAGCAGAAGCTTTCAAAATGTGGGAGGATGAGCTCCCACTCACACAGCTTGAACCACATTGACCCCACCAACAGCTCCCAGGCCGCACATGCTATGTATCACGTCAAGGAGTCATTTGTGGTTGGATGCTGGACGTTTTAATGTTTTTCACACCATTATTTATGTATTATTGTTAACTGCTGTTGGGATCCATAGTAATAAAAAAGTAAAACTCGAGTTGGACGCTTTAGGTTCAGTTTATTGACAAGAGGTTCAAGGGAAGATGCATTGGTTTTGCATTTTTTGTTTCAGAAAAGTTTTGCGTTTACACTGCAATATCTTCCACGGAAACAGCCGAAACATTTAAAAAATAATAATTTCAATGTTGGGCCAATAGTGGGTGCTGTTGTTTGTTTTTGTAAAGAAACCACACACACACAGGCGCGCAGTAAACAATGTGCTATAAATATTAGCAATGGTGGGTACGCGGAGATTGGTATTGACAGACAACTAAGTTAGATTGCTATTACTATGATTCAACTATAAATCTACAAAGACCCAGCAGAATATGGACTGGGAACCATGACACTCTAGCCGCCGCCATTGTTGTTATTGTCCGTCTACTTGTCCATGTGCAGAAGAATTGTTTACTACGGTTTTAAAAAAAAAGTTGTGTATTACACAGTCAACACTGGGCATTATTAGAATTTGCTGCATTGTGAGTGGCTATAAGCATTGTTGTTGTGTAAACAGACACCCAGAAGACAACAAAGATTTTTTTTTTTAGTTTTCACTTGAAAAGCTTGTCATGTAAACAGGGCCTCAAATTCCAAACATCAGGAAGGTTTTTTATAAATAGTGAACAGTTTGATTCTACTATTTTCATAATATCTCCTTCCACAAAATAAAAAAAAAAAAAAATGTCGATTGTAATTTTTACTGCAATGCACGCTCCAAATCTCTGTGCCCCCCCCCTCCCTTGAAGGTATGCTTGAAGTGTGCGGGAAGACTGCAGAGCTGTCGATGTATACATAATGGAAAGTCTGTGTAGAGGCTGTCAGAAGAGATCCTCTCTCTGCAGGGCAGGGGGCAGGACTCTCAGGGCTAAATAGACCTTTTAATGATGTTTTTCCATGGTTACCCTCCTCCTGCTTGAGAGATGATCAGTCATTCATATCCAGGTCTGGAGGTCGAGTGCAATTTATTTTGGACAGTTCTTGGCTGTAAAACTATATCCTGGAAATTCCATCGCTGTCTTGTTGGCTTGGTTAATTGAAAACAAGTGAAAAGGTGCCTCCACTCAGGCTGTTGTCTGGCTTTTGTGTGCTCTAAATGTTTTCTTTTTTTTTGTGGTCTGACACCGATTTGTAGCACTATGAGTCCACTGAGGCGAGATTGATATTGTGTCTCATGACAGGAAGGCCCGGAGCTGGCTCCGGTCCTCCACCGCGCTGCCTGCCAGCGAATCATTTCGACTTGGCTCCCAGGAGGGTTCCAATTATGGGCACAACGTGGTCCAGCTTCTCTCCTGCCTGAAACCCGCTGCCCACTCCAATTTGTGTTGCATTCAAACAAAATGAGAAGAGATTGTGCAAATGCATGACATAGAGGTGCTGGGATATTAGCGTTAGAGTAATGGCCCAAACGTTTTATCTAAAAGAAGGAGGTACAGTTTCAGCTTTAACAGGCATTTCCACTGGCCTTCGTGAATGTTAGAGGCATTATTTCCTTTAGGTATTGCGCAAAGACGTATTTCCGAAAGCTGGCGGAGTGTGTGGTTTCATGTAAGGATCTCTGTAGATGTCTTGAGCAGTATACAGTTTCTCCATCCCTGAGGGGCTAACTTCCTATTTGTGGTTGAAGATTTACAGCTCAGTCTTCAGGGTGACTGGACGTGACATCTCTCCTTCCCGGTTCTCCCTGAGCGACAGGGTAAAGACGGCCTGAATCAGTGCTTCACAAGATATGTTTTGCAGAAATGGGGAAAACATCGAATGAATCATAAAATCAGAGCTTACAAATAGAATCAGCAGTTCAAACACAGCATGTGGATGAAATCAGGATTTTATTCTGCATTCGCAGGGGTTTTTTCTTTTTTTTCTTCTTTTTTTCCAAAGTGCCTGAGAATCTTTACTGTATATGTTTGCATGGCACCATGTGTTAAAGCTGTCTATCGACGGTAGTATTCCCACAGATATACAGGGTATATTCCTTCTTTTTTGTGTGCAGGAGGTTTCACTACATTTAAAAAGACATGAAACATACCTATACATCCGAGAGCCTTTTATTTGGAAACTTGTTTTTGATATTCAAAACTCTGTGCAGATTGCTAAAATTCAATTAATGCCATTTCTGTGCATTGAGGGCAATTGTGAGGCTTTGTAGGAACTCATTTGGGTTTTAGATGGAAGAAAAATACAAACTGTATCTTTAAATGAGTCTATTATGGCTCAATCTTCACAACATAGTTTACATGTGAAAAGTTTTGTTGCGTGTCTGTGTACACAACAACAGTGTTTGGAGCCATTGAAATTGCATTTTTTTGAAAACGCCTTTCAAGGATGAAAACAATTTTCCCTGTGTGCGTGTGCGTGTGTGTGTGTGTGTGTGTGTGTGTGTGTGTGTGTGTGTGTGTGTGTGTGTGTGTGGTTTAGATACAAAAACAAGCAGAAACACCCTTTTGTATCCTGGCATACTAAATAAAGATTTTGAGTAAACACACATTTCTTTTCAAAGCGTTGCTGTGTAAACGTGAGAGCTGAAACAAATATGCAAAAATCTGCATATTCGTTTGAAACGTGTAAACGAGGCTCTAAACACAATGTTTTTGATTAAAATGAACAATACAGTACATGGAATATTCTGTGGTTACATCACTGCACATTCGCATGTTTCAGTCTTACGTTGACTAGAAAGCTGTTATTTTAAATCTTCTGGAACTGATATGAACCCAACCTGCGAGGCTTAAAGTGCTCATGCTGGCAGACCTGAAATATCACTGATCCACATACCACTACAGACTTTGTTTTGATAGCAAGAGGAGAACCATAAATGTAATTTTAACTCTGCCGTGTGAATTTCTTCATTGATGCATTAGTTTGCTTCATTTCTGAGCAACAAAACAGTCAAAGCACATAGTTCTCTACTGCATTTTATCAAAATGTATTCTAGATGAAGACCATATTGTGGCCATTACAAATTATTATTTCTACTCCAGTTTGACGTACATCAAAACATCGAGATCAAACAGGAATCAAGTGAACGCGAATCCGCCTCAACCGCCATATCATATGACCTAATTCAATTAGCCTCACTTCTCTGTATTTTAGCTACCACATAATGGCTTCAAATGCATTATGGCCACTATATGTTTATATCCTCTAAACTCTTGTGGATCTTTGATTTCATGGTTTACATGCATGAAGTCTGACACTCATGACACCGCTGCCTTTTTGTGGAGTGAGGAAAGCTCATTGCCCCCGTCAGCAGGCCTCTGGGGATGTTTTAACTGGTGATGGAGTGCAGCCGGGTGAAACCGCAACGTTTCCCCAACTCTCCAGATGTTCGCATGTTTTTTCACGGATTACATAGGATCCTGCAATTCCGAGAGCCGAGTATACTCTCACTGTATATACAGCTTTATCAACATAGTGTTAAAAAGTGTGGTGTCCCGATCTGGAATGTTAGGAAATGAAAAGAAAAAAGAGCGGCCATGCTGGTTGGTCAGCGGTCTTCCCGTCAGGGACCGTAAACTCAGCCCCACTCTATACATCAGCAGGTCCTTTCTATGGCCAGCTGACCTTGAAACTGTCAGTCTTTAACAAAGGAGATTGCACTTAAAATGCTAATGGTGAACTCTTGGTGGACCCAACAATTTTTGATCTTTTAGTAGAAATGACTGGCCGACCTTTTGCTGACAAGGCAGACACAGTCAGTAAAAGAAGTCTATTGGAAACCCTAAATCACATTGAAACCTTTCAATCAGTTTTGACATCTGCTGATACAACTTTCAGTCATAACGTGGCCCAGAAGGGTCGATGCAGTGCAAATGCCACAATAAAAAAAAAAAAACAAAAACAAAAATACAATGTGAGGACAGCTGCACACTATATCACGATTTCATCATTATCACAATATAACTATATGCACTATTCATATTGTAAAACACAGATTTACATTTCCATGCACCATGCATTCATGATACGCAAAGTTAAAATGGCAGAAGTCTACATATCTATCTGTTTATATCGCAAATGACATTGTTGTTGCTATCCTCAACAACATTTTTACGTATTATCTGGAAGCAAGGGGCTGGTTTTGTTTGCATGTTACCAACATTTCTTTATGCATAGTGATGGTTTCAATGGGAAGGTTTGACAAATAGTTGTGCAGCGTTTATACTTTGTATTGTGGCTTTTGTATTTGAATTGAGGCTTTCATCTTTGTGTTGTGGCTATTGTATTTCTGTTGTGGCTTTTTTACTTGTGTTGTAGCTTTTGTTATTCATGTTGTATCTTTTGTGTTTGCATTGTGACTTTCATATTTGTCTTGTGGCTTTTGTTATTTATGTTGTAGCTTTTGTATTTGTGCTGTGGCTTTTGTATTTGTCTGGTATGTTTTGTATTTGTGCTATCATTTTTGTTATAGTGTGCTGTGGCTTTTGTATTAGTGTTATGACTTTTGTATTTGTCTTGCAACTTTTCTATTTGTGTTATGCTATTAATATTTGTGTCGTGGCTTTTTTGTTTATGTTGTGGGTTTTATATTGTGACCTCTTTTGGGCCACATGGATGATTTTCAATAGGCCAAAGATGACGTTTTCTATTGTCATCAACCAAACAATTGTCTTACTCACTCTGTTATTTTTAAGGAACATTTAAACATAGCTCCAAAGCTGCAGATCTAGTGGGCCTGAGTGATGACTAATGGGAGATAGTTTGGTAATGAAGGGCTTGGATGTACGCACACATTCCGAAGTGATGTGTGCTGTTTAATTTAAAAAAAAAAAAAGAAAGATGTGTGAATAGAAAAAGATATATTGGGAGGAGAATAATCAAAGTGTTAAAAAATGTTGCATGTGAGGGGACAGTCAGACTCTCATGAATCGACGCACTTTGCATTCCAACTTTAACATGCACACAAATTCAATCACTTTTATCACCAGCTGCTAAAATAGGCTAAACAAATTGCCCGTTTCATGCAGATCAAGCCAAGACGCTAACAGTTGCGATTAAAGCATTTTTTTTTTTCAGTCACGTAGTTTTTAATTGCAGAAAGAATCACGGTACACGCTGGTGTATGTCTGTTATTTAGAGACAGCTCACGCCAGCCGGGGCTCCCGCAGCACGAGGACGACGCACAAATTGAAGCGGTGCGCCTTCCCCACGTGATGGATTTCACCGCGGAGCTACTGGAAGGTTCAGACGTGTGAGCACAGGCCCACCGGAGGGGGAGACCCTTGAGGTTTTCTCTCTCCCAACTTTATCAGAGTTAACATCTGGTGGGCCTCTTGCAAATGGTGGTTTATTGTTGAAGGGCAAATAATGCTTCAGCCAAAGGCTCATTAGGTCACATCATGGTGAACTTTGTCTAATTTAGATAAGAAATGAGCTCATTACTCTCCTGTGACTGGGATGAATTGAGACAGATTAAGTAGGAGAGACATTAGTAAGATACCATGTCTTTACCAGGCACAGTGTACTCTTTTGGGAATATATGCCGTATTGAATTTCATCCAAGAAGACCAAACAATATAGCGAGTGAGGGTATTATTTTCCACTTATATCACTTTTCTTAATGTGCTTTCAGATGTTTGCTTGGTATCTTTGGCAGTCTGGGCCATAATTTTATTAATTTCTCGACTGACATGCATTTGATTACACAAGTACACGCTGTAAAACTGCACAAGAGACCTCTAGAATCCTCTTTAGAAGTTCCTCTCTGATTGGCGCATGAATTACATAGTGGAATGTTATTTTTTTATTGCTGTCCTGTTGCAGCTTGACTGGGCTCAGTGTGAGCTCGGAGTCGAATAAAAAGCATCCTCAGTCCCCAGACAGCACGCGGCATATTCAGACTTTTGTTTATGGTCGTGGAGCAGAAAGGAGAATCGTGGGGTTTCAGGCTAAACACATCGTGTGTTTAAGGCTCAACAGAGCCGAGCGCAGACCGGAGTGATCCGCTGCGCACGGGGCAGCGGGGAGGCTTTGAACCGAGTCGTCCGGCTCACTCATTAGTCAACAGGTGGTGGAACCCGGGCGTCTCTTCAAAGCACCGCAAATACGTGACGCACCGTCCAAAAACACACGTTTTAGGGATTCTCTTTCCAGCACAAGGTGATATTAAATATTTAGCTCCGATCAAAGGGGACAGTCTGATGACAGAGAGTCTGCATCTCGGTGAGCACGCCAGCGATTCCGCGCTGCTCTTTGTGTTTCTTGCATCTTCCGAGACTCGTCCAATTATTATGCGGTGAACTCGCCAAAGTCACCCGGGGTGATGGAAGAGTGTGCAGAGCTATGCCGGAGGCCCAGCTGTTAGTCCCTGCGTGCCCTCCAGCAGTGACATTTAGCAGATGTCACACGAGCTGGGAGAGTTTCACTATTTTCTTCTTTTTTTTTTTAGTATCTTCAGGAATGTGATGCATAGACATTCATCTGTTTCCCTGTTTGCGGCTGTAGATAGAAACTTCATTTTAAAATGACCTTTTCTTAGTTGAGCGCAAGCCAGCGAGTGTTTATAGATTCATCAACCTGGCACGTCAACGTCAGCACATAGTTATTTAGGGCTCCTCCGGGTCTAATTTTGTCTACAAATTTACCAACGATTCAATGTTTGAACAATGAGTATTTCAGTATGTGTATATTTCGGAAGTAATTTGGTGTGTTATTATTCTCTTTAAAAGCCTGATAAACCTCTGCCACGATGACAAGAGTGTTTTCCTTCAGATGAATATCACAAGTAGAGATTATAACAGTTTTATAAACAGTTTCAATGTACACAAAATAATTTATTTGGCTTGTAATCTTTCACCTTCATGGTTGCAGAACATCGATGTATCTTTAGAATAACTGCAGAGTTTTGTTATTAACCTAAGAAAAAGGGTTGAAGAAAAAGTTGCATGGTTTCTTTGGATGGATGCATTTATCAGTGCAATCAAACGTTTTCTGATTCTGACATCCTTTGCTTGTTTGAACACTTTGTGATTCCATTTTTACAAACTCTTCCACAAGCAGGATATTCATTGTCTGTCGAAAATAACTTAATCGATCCAAAAAAGAATCATATGAATTTGGTAATATTATTGCTTTTAAACACATTTTGATTTTATTTAAATGGTACACAATTGTTTATGCAGAATTTAACCTTTTAAAATATAAATTTGAGGCCGACTCTGATCAATTATAGCTCCTTTGTTGATACTTAAGCAGGTTTATAATTAGGCAGGTAAATTACCAGTTGCTTGGTAGTCAGGTTTCGTCTTTTTCCTGGAAACTTCACTGAGAATATAGTCTTTAATCATGGAACCTTCTTTTCAAGCAGCATGAAGAAGTCGGATGTGATTTACCTCGACATTTGAGTAAATTTCAACGCCACATGCAGAAAGGAGTTTCACCCCAGAAACACACTGGACATGTGAAAAAGGGCTAAAATCTGCTTCTGTTAGAGTAATCTGCTTTTCCTACTCTCACATGCTCCACAATGTTAGAAATGTTTTCCTTTTGACTGTAAAATATTTTGAATAGTTTGTCCTTGAAGTAGTGAAACGGTTTGTTTGTCCTTTGAGTGTAGATGCCTTCAGAAAAGGGTTACTGTGTCTGTGTACTTACATTTGACCTCCAATGCTATAGTGTTGTCCAAGTAACACCAGATGCTCCCGCATCCGTGATCCCGCACCAACAGCCCTGATCTAACACTGTGCTCGGCCATGCTGCCCTCCCCTTTAACCACGACCCTTCCTTCTCCACGCTGTTACCTGACGTCTTGTTTCTCCCCTCCTCTAGAGGACAGTGGAGTCACCCTCCTGCAACTGATTGGAGATCCTCCTCCAAATGAGATCAGTCAGGTCTACGGTCCGGACAACTCTCCGGGTTACGTCTTCGGTCCAGACGCCAACACGGGTCAGCTGGCCCGCGCCCACTTCCCGAGCCCATTCTACAGAAACTTCGCCCTCATTTTCCACGTCAAACCCACCACCGACCGGGGCGGCGTCATCTTCGCCATCACCGATGCCTCCCAACAGACCATATACGTGGGCGTCAAACTTTCCGCCGTGTCCGGGGGCAAACAGAACGTCATCCTGTACTACACAGAGCCGGGTTCACGTCAGTCCTTCCAAGCGGCTAGTTTCTCTGTGTCGTCCCTGAGGGACATCTGGACCCGTTTTGCTATCGCGGTGAAGGATGAGCAGGTGATGTTCTACTTCAACTGTGGCACAGACCCTCGAGTGGTAAACATCGAGAGGTCGCCTGACGATATGGAGCTGGAAGGAGGTGCGGGGCTCTTTGTCGGGCAAGCTGGAGGAGCAGATCCGGACAAGTTCCTGGTGAGTATTTAGACTTTAACTCTTTGAATAAAGCTCAACAATTGTCTAATCAAGTGATTCCCAACCTTTTTCTTGAGGGACCCAATTTTTTTGCCATTGAAAATCTAGAAAACCCCACCATGGTTTGTACAACTACAGGGAACACTTGTCGGAACCTCACAACACCGTAGCTGTTTAGTTTGAATGACTCATTTAACTTCATTGTTCAAATCGGCCTTACTTTATTCAAAAACATTATCGATATTACCTCATCATCATCTGAAAAGTCTGAAAATCTTTGGAACACCGCGTAGTTGTGATGTGCTGAACCTCTCCTCTAGTGTTGACTTAAACACGCTCACAGTAGGTCACCTATGACTACAGTTGTCGAGAAAACATTCAACACACATCCACTGATAGTGCAAGATAATTAGATATTCTCCTTCGGATTACTTCAAAGGCCAAAATAAATAACACACAATGTTAGCAATGAACAATTTGTTATTTGGAGAAATAAACTTAATTTATTAACGATTATACAGAATGATACAGCAATGCTTTGCTGATGGTAATTCTTCTCACTTCACAGACGAGTCTATCTGAGTTGTCCTTCAAATTTATCTTGAGTTCCTGCATCACAAAACAACTTGGCTGGCTTATCTTCATCTTTTTTTTTATCACTGTTAGGAGACAGTTGTTTATTTTGTTGTAAACCACTTTGCAGCACTGCTTCACATTTGTTGTTTTAGGGGATTTCATTGCACAAACTCATCCAGAGTATTCCTGGAGGTTTAATGTCCTGATGGGAAAAGCTTTCTTCAACTCTTTGTATAAATATGAAACAAATTTTTTGTACTCGCTGGCCATATGCTATTTGTTGACCCAAGCACCGCTCAAGGCTCTCAAGGTCTTGTGAATATAATGTTCCCTAATCAAATTGAGTCTTGGCAAGCTTTTTGGGCCCTCAAATGTTTACATTAACTCTTTATTAACTGGATATTCCATCTTGGATCAGCATTTGTCGAGTGGCTGTCCCATTTTCTTATTATACATACCCACAAAGTACTTGTACATCTTGAGATTTACTGTGACAAACTAAAGTACTTGGACACAAAAAAAGACCAGTGAGATGTTGTATAGAAAAGTCAAACAAGGCAGCCATTAAAAGCGTGCACGGAGACAGGGTTAAAATGTCAAAGAGCCATTTATCTTCAAAGTTCTCTTAAAAAATCCATTTGACTTCTTTCTTAGGGCATAAATGTATCCCGGCAAGTCGACTTCAAATAGCTCCGCAGCAGCGGGACCACCTCTACTTGCACAGCTAATGGGCCCTTTGATAAGCAGGAAGATAGCATTCATGCTATCAGTGCGAGTATCCTGTGTGGGAAACATGTATCAGATGTTGCGTTTGAGGC
>OMNM01034085.1:24936-35635 GCA_900302745.1 Parablennius parvicornis | reverse complement strand
CATGGGCACAGTTGTTCCAGTCGCGTAACACTAACAGACGTAATTTCCTTCAACCAGTGTGCAGAGCTCGATGGGTTGTGAGATTTCTAGCTCAACAAAAACTTCTTTTGTCTTTGTTGTTTTGTTCTTTTGTTTGTTTGTTTGTTTCACCCACCAACTCTAAATGCTGTGCAGTCTCCACAGATCATCCCAAGATAGACAGGTTATGATCCGACTTAATGTCTATGAGTGGAGGTTTTGAGAACCAATCAAATATCGCAGTCCTTCGTGACCTTTTTGACATCTTCCTTCTGTTTCGCTCACTGTCAAATTGATTCAATGTGAAGTTTCATTTTCTGCGTTAAAACAGTAAGTAGCCTACAGCTTGTGTTTGAAAAAGTCTTCTCACTTTACCTCGGTATGAAACATTTCTGTGTCTAAATGGGGAAAAGAAATATTTGTTGTTATGAAACAGGTCTGTTATTTTGTCGGTATTCAGTGAGCACACTTGTACACATATTCTTGCAGTCCTTGACTCTAATGCGATCAACGGATGACCTGCTGCCACTCCCACTGGCATCGCTGCCTTGAAACTTTGAATAATAGCTTTTATCAGCGCACTCCAGACTAAAAAAAAAAAAAAAAAAAAATCAACCTTCAACAGAAGCTTGAAAACTGCTGAGACTCACTTTTTCACACAAAGAATACATTAAGTAAACGCTGCCGTCCCTCTGCCTAATTCTCCAGAAAGAGCTGCTTGTAAATTGCTTCTTGTGAATGCACAGACAGAAAGAAACAACACGTGTACACATCTGTGCTTCTCGATAAACTTAATTTCAAGGCGACTTGGCTATTGCCTTGGCAATGTCTTAATCACACTGGAGGACCTTGTTGACAATGTTGCCCGAAAACACCTTCTCTTGCTTTAGCTGAGACGTGTTTCATTATGGTGTTCCATTTTTAGATCTGATCATTTAATTTGATTCATCTGTGCATTTCTGTGGAGATGTAAACATTAACAACTAAATATGTCATGAAAACAACTAGTCAAGTCTTAAAATACTTTTTAATTACCTCATAATAGAGTGTAAAAGTCTCATAAGTGAGTTGTAGAAGTTTGTTTTTGTTAGTTATATTACAGGAAGGGATTCTATTGAAAGTGACCACAACTGGAGCATCTGTTTGTCATCTTCCAAGCTCACCGCGGAAAACTGAAGGAAATATGTCATTATTTGAAACACAGTTGTGCTAATAATTGAGATGTGAGTTATTTTTGTTGTATCTTATATAAGCATAAACATTTTTGGCCTCTTTATTTCAGCAAGGCATCTCCTAATTCCAGCCAGTGGAATTATTATCAAAAAATGTACAAGTGCGAAAGAAGACTTTGCTTTAAAATTCCACAGTAAACAAAAATGTAATATATGTGACTATGTATATATTTTTTTAACATATACACCCAGTAAATATAAGTTATGATAAAGTATCTACATTTAGGAGGGCTAAAGATTATTGTGAATTATTAAAAATATGTGTGATTTTCATTGGTTTCATGCCACTTTGGAAGAGATTGTATTTGATTGTATAATTATCACACAATAGTGTGTATTTACACTTTATATTTCTTCACACTTTAAAATGTTGAAATATAGAAACATCCTTCAGTAGCACCATATAATTAGGGTGTCCCCGTTTACACTTACCTATCCTGAAAAGGGTTAAAAAGAGATGTTACTGCATGTTAAATTGTTTTATTTTCTGTGGACTGTGCTGGATTTTGCTGGCTCACTGTCCTTCTCTTGAGCTGAATATTGAATAACAGGTGATGTTAAACCATGAATATTCAATATTCATATTTTAACATCACCTGATGTGTCTTTTTCTCAAACGTGATACTCTGTGGCCATTGCAGCTCAGTAAAAAAGTCTGCTTTCCATCAGTGATGAGAGAAAGAGAAACCTACATGCAAATGTACTGTAGATTTTTTACTTCTAATAATTTACCTTTTTTTTTTCTTTTTTAATAAATTACAGAAAGACGATGGGGGATTTTTGAATTCTCTTTCATGGCTTTGAGCAATGTCTTAAAAATAAAAGTTTAATAGCTTAGCTGAAAGAAGACGGAAAAGTATAAACGAGAGCCGTTCCTAATTTGTCTGGACTGCAATTACTGGTGAACAGGCGATGGGCAATGAGTAACGAAGGTGGCCAGCAACACGCACGCTCTCGTCTTGTTGAGCCCCATTTGGCGTCCTCACATGTCCTCTGTCCAGCGTACAAAGTCTCGGCCTAATGAAGCTCTCCTGGTGAGCAGAGGCTTGAATCCCCAGAAGCATCAGAATGGAGGAGCCAACCTCATGGCTTAATGACAACCTGCTTGAAGGAGCATGAAAGAGCTCTCAAGAAAAGGGAAAAGCCAGTTGAAATGTAATCATTAAAATCACTCCTCATAAAAATAAGTCAGGCCCATCTCTTTCACAGCGAGCCACCTTATCAGATACTTCTAACACTGGGCTATTCTCTTTATATGAGACCTTTTAATGTATCTTCTGGCTCTGCAGCTCCCTGATCCTTGGTAGTTAGAGACACCTTGGTACAATTTGTCCCACGGTCCAACAAGAAAACACAATGAAGGTTTCATTGGAAATGATATCTTTTATTGAAGAGTGCCAGAGTGCATTGAAATATTAATTTCATTAAAAATGTATACGGTGGTCTGTGTACATGGTCTATTTTAATTCTGTGGCACATCAGTCATTCCACCCCAGTGAGTGGAAATAGGGCAGCTGGGCCACAGGAGGCAGTGATTGACTCCTCCTTTTGTCTAAACAGATCACTTCACTTCATGTCCACTCAAATAGAACAATATCATCCATTAGAGGAATATGTTTATACAACCTTTCACTGAATTAGTTTGTTTGCATAAACGTGCTCACAGTAATGTGCTGTGCTCAAGTTTGATGTCATTAATGTTAATGGAATTTCACCAGTCTTTGCAAGTGAGTGATAATACGCAGATCAGGCTTGTTTATATGTTGAAGGGTTTTGATTTGTTTTTTGGTTTTTTTGGGGGGGGTTTTTTTTTTTTTTTTATCTTTTGCAGTGTGCCCAAGCGGCAGGTACGGGAGGGCTTGTGCTGAGATCTGCCTCTGCACTAACAATGGCACCTGCAACCCTATCGATGGCTCTTGCCAGTGCTTCCCCGGCTGGATTGGAGAGGACTGCTCTCAGGGTAAGACTTCTCTCCTCCAACCTGCACTTAATTTACTAATTCCCCCCCGCCCCCATTGTCTGTCTGCACTCCTGGTTTCTCCCTCACACTTACCTTCATACACATTAATCATTTTCATGACCCCACACACTCCAAGAACTACCCTCAGCCCCAGCTGATGTAAAACACATTGCTTGCCTAAATGATTGTTGTAATACATTATGCTCTTTGATTTAAAGCACTGTAGGCCAAAGATCATTAGCACAGTTTTGAGCTGCCCTGCCATGGAAAATTGATGTGAGTGTTTTCTATTAAATGCATTAGGTACTTATAGTAAAAAAAAAAAAAAAAAAAAACTTATGTTGCTTGATGGATAGTCACTTGACATCAAAGTCTGCACGTATAACACAAAGTATGTGATCGAGGAGGGATGCATTTCTAAAAGTTGGAGAATGCTTGGGAGAGTGTGTGATGATGAGCTTGATTGTGTCTCTGGCGTCTGCAGCCTGTCCCTCTGGGCACTGGGGCCCTGATTGTCTCAACTCGTGTAACTGTCACAACGGAGCCCAGTGCAGTGCCTATGATGGGGAGTGCAGGTGCAGCCCAGGCTGGACCGGTCTCTACTGCACACAGCGTGAGTTTTTTTTTTTTTTTTTTTTTTCACACCAGTTAATAGACTCACAGTGTCATCTACTGGCAGTCCAGTAACACTGCAGCAGATGACAGCTGAGAAATTCTCCATTTATTTAGAAAGCAGCATAATGAGATAATATTAAGTTTTCATTCAGCACACTGCTGTTGTTGTTCTGTTTTATTTTTGAAGACACAGAAACATTGAAATCCTACTAATGGTCACTTCAATAATGTGCTCATCACACGTTCTTGTCATTCATTTAGGGACAGTGCAGATCATCAACATCAGTCCGCTAATTTGAATTCCATTATCTTTCACCCCGAGGGTTTTTCAACATTGTTTGTAGCAATGCGCTCTTGCTATTGTGCATGAAAATTACATTTATTTGAACAGTTTTCTTCTCTCTCAGAGACTTCCCCTTGCCAGCTGTCTTTTTTTTTAAATTCCACCTTAAGGTTATGTTAACAGCATAACTGCATTTTCTGCTGAAGCAGGAAATGTTTCATTGCCATTCATTCACATTGTCCCCTATTGAGTATGCAGTGGAGACACTGAATGGTATTGATTTTCCTGTTCCCTTGCAATATAACCTTGACTCTTTACGTTGTCTTCCACTCTCTTTGTTTTCCTCACCCCTCCCACCACCATCATTTTGTACATCTCTGTCCCAGGCTGTCCTTCAGGGTTTTACGGCAGGGACTGCGCCGAGGTTTGCCGCTGCCAAAACGGCGCAGACTGCGACCACATCTCCGGCCAGTGCGCTTGCCGAACCGGCTTCATCGGGACTAGCTGTGAGCAGAGTTGAGTAGTCCCAGGCACATTTTAGCTCTGTACAAAATTGGCCTGTGTATAAGTGTGGTTGTGTGCATGTGTTGTGCAAACACTTTGGCTCCCTCCCTGTAAGTGCTTTAATTTTGATGGATGCACTAATGTGGCTCTCTGTCATGCAGAGTGTCCTGCTGGTACATTTGGGTACGGCTGCCAGCAGCTGTGTGAGTGTCTGAACAATGCTACCTGCGACTATGTGACTGGAACCTGCTACTGCAGCTCTGGATATAAAGGCATCCGTTGTGATCAAGGTGAGAGGTGATTGAGTTAGTTGAGGCGGTGCAGAGGTTTTGTCACTTGAACACAGATGTGTACACATTGTTTAAATGATACTTTTTTTCTGTGGTTTCTTTGTAGCAGCTCTCATGATGGAGGAACTGAACCCATACACCAAGATCAGTCCAGCTCGAGGCTCAGAGCGCCAGTCAGCAGGGGCTGTCATGGGCATTATCTTTCTCCTCCTCATCATCATGGCCATGCTTAGTCTGTTTGTATGGTACAGACAACGGCAGAGGGACAAGGGGCATGAGATACAGCCCAGTGTGTCCTACTCTCAAGCAATGCACATCACCAACACTGACTATTCCTTGTCTGGTAAGATATCCTGGAGTCTGCCTGCTATGGTTAAATAACTGTATACTAATCTATCAATAAAAGTGAATAGCAAAACTGAATACACTCCATGCAATGAGATAATTAACAACAATTGTGTATTGAAAGAACTGGAGGGCATTTGATCGCATTTACGTTTGACACATGATGCAACAGTCCCTTGTTGTCACTCACGCTGTTTAAAGCAAGTGAAGCTGCACAAATAAAAAAAGTGAATTCACATGTTCGTGTTACCTAACATCTGCTCCCACTGCTTTCCAGTTGACTCAGGTTGTTGGAAATTCCTGGCTTAGAAAAAAAATGTCACTTTCAATCACTTTCAGTTGAGTTGGAGACGTTTATTGATAATAAACCAGCAGTGTATCTCCATACTATCGTATGCACAAGAAGCGCAGCTGTATTATTTGTGCAAGTTATTCAAACAGTAGAAAAACTTACAGTTGTTACTTCTTTCATTTCTTCGTTATGTCCTACAACAACTGGAAGGCAGCAGCTTTTTTGTTTTATAATGTGATGATAGGCAAATGTGTCTGACCTTGAATCACTGCGTGCAAAGAAATAACAGACAGCAAAATAACAAGCATCTTGTGAACCGTCAGAGTGTGGCAGCACTGTAGCGATGAGGCCCAGCGCTCCTGAGGTCAATCAGAGCCAGAACAGCAACAGCAGCAGCGGACAGTGCTTCTCCAACCCCAGTTACCACACCGTGGCACAATGCAACGTGGTCTCAACCATTTCCAGTAATCTGGAAGGCACCCTGACCCTCAAAGTATGGCTTTTCCTTATGTGTCTATTGATATTTTACATGTTAGTCACTTCCAACAAGTGTTGAAGCAACAACATCCTGTGTTTCTCTTGTTGCAGTCAAGCACTCTGAAAAGCAGGAACGGCTCTGAATGGAGAGCCTACTGCAACCTCAATGACCTAGGTCAGTTTTCCTCTATATTATCACACTACCACACGCAAATTAAATCTGGGCTTTGCAGAATTGTCAAGTTAAGTCCAAGGATGCATGTGTCATTAGTGCAGACTTTTCACTGGCATTAGCCTGCAGTGAATGATGATGAATGAGGGGTCTTTTGTTTGACACAACCTTTGCTCTGATTTTGATAAGATATGCGGGTTGGACAGAGAAAACGGAGGTGTAAAGATGAATAGAGGTCATTGTGAACTCATTAGTTCTCTTTCACTTCTCCCAGTGGCACATTTTTCAATGATGGCTTACATCGGGTCAGATATTTCACCCTTAGACTGTGAATTATAGAAATTATAGTGTTGGCATTTTTGAGCGCCGTATTCTGATTCAAAGCAGCTTAAAATATAATATACTTTGTTTCTAACCCGTGAAAAATAATGATTTGTGCTAAAAACTACAGTTATGTGGAGATAGTCATATATGCATAATAACATCTAAAAGACAGAATTGTAACAATATAAAGAGATAGTGTTTCCCAACCCTGACCATCAGTGGACACTCTGCCCTGCATGTTTTAGGCGCCTCCTTGCTCTAACGTCTGAATTCACACAACTGACTCATCATCGAGCTCTGCAGAAGCCAGTTAATGATCCATTCATTAAAATCAGATGTGGAGCAGTAAAACGTCTGAAATGTGCAGGGCAAAAAAATCCAGGAGAATCAGGATTGGCAAGCAATTTACAGAGAAAGTTCTCTATACTATTAAACACGCTCTCATGTTGTTATTGCTACTTACAACTATATGGTTGTTTGCTATAGTAATGGAAAGTATATTTAAGATGATTTTGTGAGGAGAAATGATCAATTTCATGCTGCTGACAGAGACTCAAAAAGAGGTTGAAGTGAAGAGTTACATAAAACAGAATGCAATTACTGGATAAATAAGGATTTTTATCAAAATGGCAATGACGAAAAGTTCAATGTGAAAACATTGACAATAAGAAAATATATGATGTTCAAATATATCATTTATCTTCACAATTTCAGTGCAAGGTTAAGAATACTTAAATTAATACTGGACTGATGATATGAAAACAGGAAGTGTGCTCTGATTAAAGACTCAATCAGTGAGTTTTTAAGCCTGAAGAGAAAGTGAGCGCAAGCAGGTGAACTGTTCAACAACCCCTCATCATTATTTTGCTCATTGTGAACATGAAATTAGATTATACTGCATTGTACTTTAATGGCACATCACCTGTCAATCCTGACACAATGGGGGAATCTGTATGTGATGTTTGGCTTTTATGTTGTGACATTTGTTGCAGATGTTCAGCAGGGTGAGACACAGACACAAAGAGGCTCCCGAAAAGGTAAATAATTAACAGGTGGAACAGTTGGTGTGTGTGTGTGTTTTTGTTCTTTTGTACTTTTGGGCACATTGGCCTGATTGCACACTGACCTGTGAGGACCCGTATCACGTAAAGGACACAAATTTAAATCGTTGCAGGGGAGTCATTAAATATTGTTTGAAAGCCAGACTGAGGTCGGGGTAAAGGTAAAGTCAGGCCTTACAGCTGAGTTCAGTCTGCAGGAAATCACTGTAAGCCTATTCAAAGACCCTATAAAGCTATTATAATGCGTGCATGTTGCTCACCCACCCTTTATATCTTATTATGAGAGCCTGAAAACTGGTAGAACATCAAACTTGTGGGGCCAAATTGCAGAAAGCCTCACTGATTGAAATGCACTTAAAAAGTGACTAAGA
This sequence comes from Parablennius parvicornis, assembly GCA_900302745.1. Lineage (NCBI taxonomy): Eukaryota > Metazoa > Chordata > Actinopteri > Blenniiformes > Blenniidae > Parablennius > Parablennius parvicornis. The sequence goes on along the minus strand of OMNM01034085.1, from coordinate 27,691 downwards.
CAATGCACTCAAGTCAAGAATAGTGTTTGAGTGCAATGTTGAACATTGAGTTATGAAGGTGAGGGTAAAGGAACAGGCAATGAATTGCGTCAATGAGAGGACTCAACAAAGATAAAGGTGCAAGTCTGCGAGTGTGCTTGTGTGAGTTGTATGTCTATAATGTATGCGTATATGTATGTGTGTGTGTGTGGGTGGGTGCAGACATGTGCTGCATGTAGCATCCTGTTCAGCTTCATTGGCACCAAAATGACAAAATTCTTTTTTTGCTCAACACCAATTTTCCCATCTGGATTTTTGTTCCCCTCTGAGATCGTTATTTCTCCGACTCCAAAGTCCCACATGCTTAGAGTCGCCATGATTTATGTGAAAACTGCCCGCACTTTGGACAAGATCGTGGTGGGCTGAGGTTTTATTCCAACAGTAATTGCTCTCTGTGGCTCAGTGCCTGATACGTCATTTCGTCTCTCACACTGTGCAGTTGGTGGTGAATGTGAGGGACCCAAAGGTGTAAAGAGTGGTTTGAAGGAGCGTTGCTGCGGTCTCTAATGAGGCCTCTTATCAGCCTGATGAGGCTGTTATGGATGAGATGAGTCTTCCTCTCTCTTCTGTGTAGTCTGATTACTATGTACCACCATTCACCTGTCAGAAACAAGTAGTTCAGCTTCTTCTGAATGGCAGCAACTTTCATTATCATTCTGCTGGCCTCACCTTGGAACCCTGGTTTAAATTTTAGGGATTGTACATTGAAGCCCAGTATTCACACCACTGTTATAAGTCAGTCACAATCGCTTCTTTGTTGATACTGAATATGTCCTTGTCTTGCGGTTACTGCAGATTACATCAAGGGCTCCATGTGCAGCAACAGCTCATGCTCCCTGAATAGTGAGAATCCATACGCCACCATTAGAGACCCACCAGGGCTGGCTTGCAAGCACACAGAGAGCAGCTATGTGGAGATGAAATCCCCCTCCCACCGTGCAGTGCCCTTTGGAGGCACTGCCACCCTCCTGGGCAGTGTGAGCAGGAATGTCTATGATGTTGGTGAGTCCGTTGTTGTTGCTCTGGTGTGTGGAGCTCAGCAGGGTCCTGCAGCTTATGGTTTCTCTGCTCGTGTGTCATGCTGTGAGCCTGTACAGACTTTGTAAGCCTTGATAAGAGGAAATGTGAGCTGCTTTTCTACTGCATGCACCTTTCCTTTTCTCTTTGTTCCTTAGCCCTTGCCTGCCGCTTTTCATCTTCAGTCTGTCTCATGTACCTCTTCCACTCTTTCCTCTCTTCCTTCTTTCTCCCTAACTATCACAGAGCCAACGGTGAGCGTCCTGCAGGGACCCAATGGGATGGCCACCGGCTTCTCCCAGAACCCCTATGACCTTCCCCGCAACACCCACATCCCCAGCCACTATGACATACTGCCCATGCGTCACAGCCCCACGCACACACCTCCGCCGCTCCCAGAAAGCCCCAGCTCCCTCCTCTAGAGAGCACACACCCTCCACCTGGCCCCTGACAGCGTGCCAGCATCCAGGAAACATTCAGACAACTTTCAACCAGGCCCTCCCTTTGTCTCAGTGTGTGTTTGATACTGAGATCTTGTTGAGATGGAGGGACAGCCGCTGCTCGTCCTGGCTCTCAGCCTCCCAAACTTACACTTTTTCTGTGGCACCCCCAAGGAGGGAGGGAGGGGAGGGAAGAGTGCCCCACACACCAGCGACCATTCACCCCTTTTATTTTCTTATACAACTGCTCACTCAGCCTGCTGCCCGGACTCTTTACGGACCTCCTGAACTGGAACGAAATGGTTCCTAACAGTGCTGAAGGCAGTATACATGGATTGGGTAGACAGTTTATTCACAAGGATGGAGCTATCCTCACATTCATTTTCAGCCCACAAGATAGGTTTACTATTCAAGAGCAGCCAAGTGTTTGTAATATCCCACAGACGGAAGTGATTTTCCCCGGAGGAAGTAAGGTATTGCAGCCTTGACCATGTCAAAGTGAAGATTTACTATGTATAGACATCAGCGTGTGCAGCTGCTGCAGATCGTCTGCTCTGAGGTAATGAAATGATCAGTCAAAGTGGAAAATTACTTCTCTCCGGGATATGAACCAGGAAAACTGGGTTGAGAGTGAACTAAGGACACATGGATAAATAGTAAAATATTATAACGGTTGTTTATCCACTGTTATCCGGTATTGGCCACATAGTTTATACTAATGTGAGATCTGTCTAACTTAAAAGAATCTTTAAGTTTTAGTGTTAATGAAGTCCAGAGTATCTGGACATGTATTCAGGTCACCAGTGTTCATACATTTATTGCAGTAACAAGAGTTACATGCATACAGGAAAGTTTAGACCCCCGCCCCCCTCCCACACTGATAAAATGATTCAATCTTGTGTTGTTTTTTTATGTGAAAGGTTTTTTTTCTTGCCAATGTTACTTTACATTTTACAATTATTGGGTGTTAAAATGAACTGCTTTCAAGATTTATGTTTTGTATTTATGAAGCTGTTTGTTTTTCTTAATATTTATTTATATGAGTGATGGTGTTGGTTTTTTTTTTGTTTTGTTTTTAAATCAATGTGATTCTATTTAAAAGAAAAAAAGATGAGCATGATCAGATAATGGATACCCACTGATGTAGATAACACAATTTATCTTCTTGTGAGATTATCAGTGTCATTTTGTGAAGTTTCTGAAGTCACTTAAAATGTCTCTCTCTCTCTCTCTCTCTCTCTCTCTCTCTCTCTCTCTCT
>OMNM01034085.1:0-14493 GCA_900302745.1 Parablennius parvicornis | reverse complement strand
TCTCTCTCTCTCTCTCTCTCTCTCTCTCTCTCTCTCTCTCTCTGCTCATTCTTATTCAGGTGGGATCTTTGTATCAATGTATTCTAAAATCCAAATAAATTAGAGGTGTTAACTGTCTTACAATATACATCTAACAATCGATTGAATATCACACATGGCACCTACCGAATTTTGGTAGATGGAGAAGAAGAAAAATGATACTTCTGAATCTTTTACTAAACAAGATATTGCATTGGTAACTCTTCAAAATTAAGATATTGTAAATACTCAATCAGAGAAATCATTTTAAGCATTGCCATATTTTCTGTTATGTTTGGCTCCTTTAGTAGGGCATGGCTTCACATTTAGTGAAGCCATCTATTCTTATAAATAGAAACAAAAAGGAATGAAATTTTGCTTTGGGAGATAAATACTAGTATAGATGTGCCTTTTCAATCATACACAATAGTTTTAGAAAGTCAAGTAGGATTATTTTTGTTGTAATTACATCATAAAGTGGCACTGTGGGATCACCAATCTGTTACTGAAGCCCATAAGAAATAATCTGATTCAGAGAAATTCAAGGTTTATGGTAAGTCATGAGTAATTAATTCATTTTTTGGTTTAAATCATATTATGAGGCATAATTTTTACATTTTTGAGGAGTTTGATTATCGATAGTAAGTGGAGTAGAGCTGATTGCCTTACAATTTTTGAGAATTTCAGGTTTTTCAGGTTATTGTTTGTTTTATCAATGTGATACAAACAAGAAAGCATCATAATATTGATGACATCTATAACAAAATAAATCACACACAAAATAAAAATGAAACCAAAAAACATGAAAAATCTTAAAGGTGTTACAGATCATATGAACTATATTCTTCTACACTGACAAGTCTCTTTGCAAAAACATTTCGATTATTGTCTATAAATAGAAAATAGTGATGATGTTGTACAGTTAGTCCTATAAATAGAAAATATCGAAAATAATAAATCTTATGTTCTATAGTGAGATTATAATTTTTGTCCATTTGAGATTTTTTTTTTCCCCAGCTGGAAATCTATTTCATGAAGCCAATCACAGACCAGTAAGCACAATTTTTTAATTAATTTATTTATTTTTTATTAGACCTTTATTTAACCAGGTTAAAACCCATTGAGATTAATAATCTCTTTTTCAATAATGTAAGAAATCTGAAATCACTATCAGGTCTTATCAATGTTATATATTTTATTCAGAATGTCACATCTGAGTAATAATCCTGTACCAAAGTAATAATAGAGGGCTAATTGCATTTTAGTTATTGATGATCTGAGAAGATTAGCTCTTAAAATCTTAAGAAATACACTCATATTTGTGTGTGTGTGTGTGTTTGTGTGTGTGTGCGCGCGCGCGCGTCTGTACGTGCGTGCGTGCGTGTTTCAATCTGTCTATCTGTCTGTCTTGAAGAAAAAAAGCTGACTGAGAAAAGTTTTTTTTTCCCACTAATGATAATAAAGCTTGTATTAATCTATTTGCCTGTCTGTTTAGACCTAATCTAAACTCTAATCTGCATGTTTTGTTATTTGGCAGAAAAACTCTCTCTTCTGCTCTAACAATAGAAAAGGTTGCAGGATAGACACCAATAACAGCAGAAACCTAAAATGTAGCTTTGTTAAAACCTCTTTCATCCTTTCACTTCGTCAGACTCATATTTCACTCACCTGTGCCAAAGAGGCGAAGCAGCAGAAGTGTGATGGACCATCCAAGAACATACATCCTTCACTGGTTTCTCTCGGTCAGAATATCTGATAGCTCGTCTCTGTCAGACTCTCAGTGCTGAACGGTTTTGTGATGCGACTCTGACTTCTGAGGAAACTCTGGGTACTCCAGGTTTTTATGGAAATGTGGGTGTGTATGTTTTTTTTTTTTTGTGTGTATGTGTTCTGTTTCAGTGTGTACGAAGCTGATGATCAGGCAGTTCCTTTGCTCTGGCCTCTGAAATCCACCATGGGCGTTCTCTGTTGGTATATCAAGCGAGGAAGGAAGGGAGGGTCAAGAATTATGCAGTGTAGTACTGCAGCGTGGAGGGCAAGAATAAGTGTGGGTGTGTCAGCGTGGGGGCTTTTACACAGCAGAGAGCTATTTGAGCCAAAGGTGACATATTTCTTGAAAGCTGCTGTATTCAGTGTTTTTCACTGCAGCAATGAATAAAAATAAAACAAATGAATGTTAATGTCAGCAAGAAATTCTCAAGATCATCCTGACTCAGCGGATTTTCCTCAGTTTTACAACTTGTTTCATCTTCAGATTTATAATCAGCAGCATCAGACGCCTGATCAGGAAAAAGTTCTGTAATACCCACAACTTAGCACACTGTCAGTAGTAAGGACTAGTTGATAATAGAAAGAGGTAAAAGGCAAACTATTTTGTTTGGATTTATATAAAGACAAGTTATTATGAACATCTCAATTTTGCTCCATGTCTGCTGTTTGCATAGAAAAGAAAGTATCATTGAACAATATTCAGACGTTTCATTATCAGAATCACACCGTAAAATATTGTTGAATATATTGTGTTCATGTGCAGGTACTTATTGTGAAGCATTTTACACTAAAGAAGGTTTTTTTTTTCACTGTATAGTAATTTAAAAACATAAATCACAACAGAGACAGAAACAGAGTGTATGTGAATTTATATATATTCACATATGTAAATATATAAATATATTTATATATGTAAATAAATAAATGTGGATATTCTGATTGTACATGTGCATAAAACTAATAAATCTATGGCCAATTTACACACACTGTTGTAAACATATACATGCTTACCAAAGATACACATAAAAATACACTTATTTCTATGTTTTCTAAGAAATTACCACCAAATCTTTTGCAGTGATTCATTTTATATTTTCTCACATTAACTCAGTCTAAACATTTCCAGTGAACTTTACTGAATTAGACTAAATGTGAAACATTGGATGGAGGAGATGTGATCAGTGCTGCAGCCTCACTGTAGAGGGCAGTGTTGAGCACACAGGATTTTCTTCATTGATAAATTAAGAGCATATTTGATGTATTCTGGGAGTATTTAAGTGTTTAGACCTTGAAATGCAGTCCATATCATTGATCACCCATGTTCTTCTGACACTGATGATGAACAACATATCAAAGGAGTAATAAACATGATTTTCTTAATCCTATTTTTAATAGAGTGAATGTTGGAATAGATACATTTTGGACATTATGAATGTCCAGAGTAGATTTGTGCAAGAAAATTAAAAACACATACAAAAAAAAAAAAAATTCAAGGATTCTCATTACATGTGTTGTTTCTCTGATCTCAATTTGTGGCCACATACAAATCGTGCTTAAAAGGAAAATGTACAGAGAATTCAAACATGAGACATCTAACCAACCTGTTTGTGCATGCTAGCAATGATCTGGTGAAATCAGACAACTTTTCTGGGTTTCTATACAATCTTTATAAATGGTACTTAGACATTTAAGGCCACCCTTCACACTCCACAGCCTGGGGAAACACAGCTGTTTATCTCAGAACTGCCAACTCCATCTGTTTATGAAAAGTTAAACTCCTCCCACATCAGGGGGGTTAAAGTGTGAGAGAGTGAGCTTTTGTCATTATGGTTATCATTAGATTATACCACTTGTTGGCCTCTGTCTTGTTTTTCGCCCTCTATTATTTTGTGATTGTGATTTCTCCTTAAAAAAGACAATAAGAGGTCATTATAAAAAAAAAAAAACAACAACAATGAGGACTACCACAAAAAAGGAAGTTTGAGTTCAATTTCACCCTCAGTGAAGATGGAGTATCATGGCACCAGTGCTGTGTGAACAGGTGTGCATGGTCTGGGTGAAAATGTGGAACACGATAGAGTGTGATAAGACTACTGAGGTGATTAATTGCACTCTAAGAACTGTATTCAATTACATGCATGTACAGGACATAAAGATGTAGCTTGACATTACAAAGACACTTTCTCAGTTGAAAACATAATGCTTCTGTTGCATTTTGGGTGTCCCTATTTGCTCCAGGGCTTTATTAAATAGTTCTTCCCTACATGCTCAGTAGATGGACAATAACAACAACGTTTGCCTACACAGTGACATGACTCCCAGTCCATATCCCGCTTGGATTTCATTTGTACGTTATGTCTGTAAATCCTGATTAAACCCGCTGGAACAGAAGAGATGGCTTCAGCGACAGCCAGGAAGTAGCGCTTTAAAAAGCAGCGTGCGCTCCCGTGGACTGGAATCACTTTTTTTTCATGACAGAATACGTTGGACCTGACCTGCGTAAATCCTCTCTCCTGTCCTCTTGCCCCCCCCCTCCTTCCCCTCCCCTTCCTGTCTGCTTCTCTGAGTTCTGCGCAAACTTCCTGAAAGTCTGCTTTAATCCGAAAGTACTTTTTGCGCCATTTTCTTTTCAAGCGGACGTCGAGTCTCTTTTTGTGTCGCATACGTAACGGTAGGTTTTATCAGATTCAACACATGTCTTTTTAAAGATGATGTTTTGGTAGGAAAGTGACGCAATCTGTTGGTGTTTTTTTGCTCAATCATTAAGCTGAAAACTCTGAAACTTTCAACACTCAACTGCGTATAAACTCGTCTTTACCACTTTTAAAAGCGTCGATTCAAAGTGGCCATATCGCTCGTGGAATCTCTAAAGTTTGTTGTTTTCATCCTTTATGTAATTTATCGGTTTGTTTAGTTACATAAACAGGAAAGTTTCAGTGAAAAGTAAGAGACGTTGAGAGCAAAGCAGGCAGTTTTGTGTCTAAATCCAGATGTGCCACATCTGGTAACTTTATGAAAGGTGTTTCACTCTTACAGTCAGAACTTCACGATGCTGTACTCTGTGAGGACAGTGTCTCGGTGTAATGAGCGGAAATCACAAGTGTTTAGAGGAGTAAAATAAAAACCTTTACTCTACTTAAAACCCCGATGATGATCTGTTTGATACGTAACCTTAGCTGTTACCATTAACCCTTCATAGGTTGCTCAATCAAATACAATCAAATACAGTGAAACTATGGAGGACTCCAAGTGCATAGTTTAAATAATTAAGACAGCATTAAATAATTGCTTAATTGTGTAACTTAATGATGAATTAAAACTGGAATTAAATACACAAATGGGTCATCAATTTATTGAAATATGAATTAATTTAATGCGAAATTCATATAAAATTATTTCACTTTTTAATTACGTAAATTATGGAATATTACATTAAATGTAATGAATTGGCATTTATTGAATGAAGGACACATTTATGTGTTTATGTCAAATATTAATCAATTAATTACATATTTAAATAAGTATTTAATAATGTATTTAATTAATTTAAGTACTGTTAGCCCTCCATGTAAAACTCACATGAAATAGATTTTTAGTACCGGTAGGTTCCTGTTAAACTGTTTCACAGTAGCAAGACTGATTCAGGAGGGATGAGCCACACAGTTTAGCAATCTTCACTGCACAGCAAGACGACCAGTTTGATCTTCATTGGGGACATTTGTTTCTGTGCCTGCGTTGATGTTTTTTGGGCAGTACGGTGACAGGCAGAAAATATAGAAATGTACAAGTGACAAAATAGACCTAAGGCAGCTAGAATGAGGGACAATTATGGCTCAGAGGTTAGAGTAGTGAATCTGGAACTGGAAGATCAAGGTTCAAATTCCTCTGAGGGTTTCATGAGCCGGAGGTTGAGGAGATGGATCTGGATCCACTGTGGCGTCTACAGAAGCAAGAGTAATCAGCAACATCACTTGAATCAGCAAATTCTTTTAACCAGAAGTCAGGGTTTGATTGTGATCATTAAATTAAAGTTATATGATGTTAAATAATTGAAATACACTTTCTTATCATCTACAGTAGGACAGCGGGTGTCAAAGTCATTTCAGTTCAGGGGGTGCATGCGGCCAAATTTCAACTCCAATGGGCTGGACTCACAAAACAGTAACATAATACCTTCGTTTTTTCAAATCCAAATAATAAGTACATCAAATGACTGCATTCTCAACATAAAGCCAATTTCATTGATACTTCCTAATATAAAGTACAGCGAGATGTCCAAAAATCATCTCTTATAATTATTACACTTAACATCATTAAGTATACTTGCTTTAACCCTAATGCTACAATGACTGTCAACTATAAAAACAGCCAAGTCCCAGGAGAATATGGACTGGGAGTCATGACATTCTCGAAGCAAACGTTGTTGTTATTGTCCATCTACTCGCACATGTGCAGAAGAACTATTTACTATGGCCGTGTTTACACAACGGAGTGACTGCATTTACAAAATGTTCCATCTTGGGATCTGTTTTCAAAATGGTGTGTTTTCATTGACACCGAGCATCGTTGTTGTGTAAACAGCCCCCCCAGAATGCAACAGAAGTTTTACGTCTTCACTTGAAAATGAGTGTATCTGGAGTGTTTCTTTGAAAATGATAAACTGGTGATCACATCAGCACCTTTACACTGAACCTTCAGACTATTTGTAGAACTGCAGACTAATTTACCAGTGTACTGATTTATTTATTTGTTTGGTTGGTTGGTTGGTTGTTTGTTTAAAAAAAATGTTAATGAATATGAGCCCATCACCGTAAGCTTTTCCTTTCCATCAGTCTCAGTGAGAAGACATGTCGGCGCCAGAGCTGCTCCTGGAGGCTCTGGATGAGATCAAGGAAGCAGACTTGAAGAGGTTCCAATTTTTCCTCAATATGGTAGTTGTGGAGGGCTGCAAACCAGTTCCTAGGGCTAAGTTGGAGAACCTATCCAGAGACGGAACTGTGGGTGTAATGATCGACTTCTACGGCGAGAAGTCGGCTGTGGCCGTCACCAATGAGATCCTGAAGAAGATGAGCCTCAACAACATCAGACACAATCTGATGAGTGCTTACACAGGTGCAGCAAACTGTGAGTCTCTGTTTTATCGGTTTAATTTCATCTATGATATGAGCTCATTCTGTTTCTCTGTCTGTCCCCCCCAGAGGGCAGATCCAGCGCTCCCTCCTCCAACGCTGCCTCCTCCTCTACTCCGCTACCTCCTCCTCCTGCTGCAGTCACAATGTCGGCTCAGCAAGGAAGTACGGTCATCGCCCCGAATATTAACGGCGGCACCATTGGAACATTGAATATATCCATCACCAAACCTTAAATAATGGCTTTAAATGCAACAGGGCCATTTTCAGGAACAAACATTTACATGATCAAAAAATATGCCATGTTCTTGTTACAATGGAAATAGTTTGATGTGCCGACAGGTGAAAGGCCTTCAGATCCAGACGTGCTATTTTTAATAATCAAATAATGTCTCTAAGCCTTTTTTAGACTTTTAAAAAATCCTCTAATTAGTGTTTTTACTTCTGTCACTTCAGTCAAACGAATAAGTGTCATGCCCTGTCCCTCGGCTGCCACTTGGAGGCGCCAAGTCCTCTTTGGTTTTTCTCCCTCTCCTTCTGCCATCTCCAGGTGGGGGTGTCAAGCTGTGGCTCTGGGAGCAGAGAGTGGCTTAGTAACGAGCAGATTGGACTCACCTGAGGTGCCGAGTGGAGCTAATTCTGCTGATGACCCATTCTATTTTAGTGGGCTTCAGACCACCCGCGGCACTAGTATTGGGCCAGCCATTGTTGTTCCGGGCCCACCTATTTTGACCATGCTTTTGACCCCGGCCTATAGTGAGTCGTGAATGATTGTCATTCTTGCAGTTCATCCAATAAGCAGCATGAGGAAAGTTTTGACTGAAAGCTTCTCAGCCAATCAGCGGCCTCGACCCAACATTTGACAGATGAGCTGATGAATGAACATGAGATTGTGCACCGGGATATCAGTGGATCACGCAAAAGGAAGTTGCTGGCCAGGTTAGACATTACGCACGTTGATTCTACTCTGGGCCAATCATCACCTGTACAGTAAAACCCGGACCTATAGAAATTATGGAATGACGTACTGGACAAGCGTCATTCCATGGAGGTGACCTCTCGTTTCAAGCCTGGCACATAAGGCTTTATGAGAGCTGCTGCCGCCTGCTTGCCACTATCACACCTGTGGTAACGAGCCTGTGGCGTCAATTTAGTGCCAAAAACCAAAGCGCATAAAAACTGTTATCCTGCAAAATTAAGACCACTTTCTGCATGCACGGTGGTTTTTTACGCTTGCGAGCGTGGTGCTTTTCTCCGTGCCCGCTGTCTCGGTCTGTGCGCTCGGATAGACAGTGGTCACAAAGTGCTTCAAGTGACATTTAAAGTGACCAATCAGAAAGGAGAGGGATTACAAGGCCGTCTAGGCAAAGCCCGCTTCCAAAGTGCCAAAACTCCACATCTCCCCGCGCGCGCAGAGATCATAGAAGTAACAGCGAGCTCACAGACCGAGACAGCGATCGTGCAGAAAGTGGTCTAACAATGCGTGGTTACATTTTTTATTTGTGTACGTTTTTGCCACTAAATTGGCTTAATATTCAGTGCCGCAGAAAAGCGCTAAAACTGAGATGAAGGGGAACTCTGTGTTTTTGGGGTTTTTTTGGAGGGGAGGGGGCGGGGGGGTGTTAACTGGCCCATCCAGTTTTCTAGTGGCCCACCTACAATCCAAATCCTGGCACTGCTACTGCTTCAGACTCCACTTGGCACTGGACCTTCGCATTCATTGAGAGAGCTGTGTGGCACATGTTGGGAGGTCGATGATGTTTCCTGCAACCTGCCTGTTCCTGACTTCAGTGTGCCGATCCGACTTGCTCTACTTCCCACAATCCAGCCTCAGCCACCAGTCTGCCCACCTGCTTATCCCCACACGGAGACTCACCCACCGAGAGTCACGCCCGTCTGCAGACCCAGTCTCTGAGACCTCTGGATCTACAGACATGTCCTGGAGCACCTGTAAAGACTCTCCTTTTGTTTGTTTAAATAAAAATCACTTTTTGAAACCCTGTTGTTCTCCTGCTTGCCTTCTCTGTGCCTGAGCCTCAGCCTGTGAAATTTGACAATAAGTCATAAAGAGTCAAAAGTTGTCCTGCTGTATGATCCACATTTATTTGTAAGAGTAGATGCATATCCCCTTGTTCAAACATTTGGATTCCCTGCCAACAACACCTCCCACTGTAGACATCCTGACACAAAAACTTCAGGTATTATGGTTGGGACACAAAGTGTCCCACTATACTCTATGGTCCCGCCCTTTTCTGATAACTCTTCTGCCCTCAAGTTGGTGTGGGACTCAGTCCTATCCACAGCATTTACGGAGGAGGAGAGGAACTGACTGCTAAGAAACTTTAAAAAGATGCCCAGAGACCTGAAAGCCAGACTCATTCAATTTAAGATCTCAAATAGAGTTTTCTGGACACCATTAAAATTATTTAAACTTAAACAAAGGGACTGCCTTAGGAGAGCACATCCTGATGCCTATGCTATGGGACTGCCCAAATACAGGAATTGTGGTTGGGAATTTGCTTCCAGATTGATCCATTTATCCAGAGACATAAAGTTCCCTTCACTCTCAAGCTATTTATCCTTGGTGACCCTTCCCTCTTACAATATATCAACCCTTCAGAAACAGAGTGGATTCAAACAATGCTCATGCTGGGGCGCAAACTAATTCTGTGTGAATGGAAGATTTCGGGGTCCCCCTCAGTGAACCAGTGGTTCTGTCAAATCGGTCATCGGGAAGCACTGAACAAGCTAACAATCAGACTTATGAATAAAATTGACATACAAGTTGAAATGGAATAATTTGGTTAGGCAAGTAATAACTTATTTGTCCTCCAGCTCATAGTGTAGCATGGCAAAAATACATTTGTTTGTTTCATTTAGTTTTTTTTCTGTTTTGTTAGTTGTTAGTTTTGTTTGTTTGCTTTAATTGGGCTCGAGCTTTTAATACAAAATCTAAATAAAAAAACAGAGGAGGAGTTCTTTATTTTGGAATAAACTGAAGTGAAACAAGCTGTGTAGGTTGTGCTTTTATTACAAAATTATTATTATATGTACCATTGTGGCCATCAATACAGTTTACTCTAAAAATATAGAATCTAACAACCACCATGTGATTAATATTGTTTTTTTTCCTTTAGCTGCTCACGTTTGGGATTGAAACACAAATGACATCAAACTAAAAAATTCTAGTTTTTAATGTATTATTGTATAAATAATAAACAAACAACAACTAGTGATACCAATATATCAATATTTCTAATATTGCTTTTGAATCTGTTGGCATATAAAAATGTCATTATTTAAAATTGTGGTGGGTGTTTTTAGATAAGCATGTTTGTGGTGTGTTTCTGTTGAAACAACACAGATAAGAAAATGAATTATTGTTATAAGTTAACTAAAATGACAATAATGTGAATTAAATATTGTTTTGTTCCATCGTAAAAAAATTTACTTTTATACTGGGCTAATAATTTTATCATTAACAATTAAATTCATGTGTAACAAACTTATATGAAGGAATATTGTCTGCAAATATTATTGCAGGAGCTATTTCACTGTATTAAAATGGAGATATTTGTGGGTTTGTGTCAGGTGATTTATATATCTATGATTTTAGTGATGTGCAATTAAATATTTCACTTTTGACTTCCTTACATATTTTTCATTTAAAATAGAAAAAATAATTGCTGGATAATTACAAAAAAAAATTCTAATATGCTTTTATTAACTATAAGTTAAAGAAAAGTGCAGACATGAAGGCCAACTTGTTTTGTTCAACGTGGAGGTTCAGTCCACCCATGTGACTTAAAGGAAGTGACGAGCCACGTGACTGGCTCTGCGTTACGTTCGAGGTACAGACAAAACAGAACAAGCTAGAAAAGACCCTGTTTTGTTTACTTTAAAATAACATACGACTGTGGATTATTCTCTGGAGGAGCTTCAAAACTCAGCTTTTCTTATTTTGCTCCGCGGTGTCTTCTCTTTAATCGGTGTTACGGATATAGCCGTGCTTTCGCTGACGCTCCCGAGCCGGTGTGACCGATGTTTCGGTGTCTGACGCTAACGTCCTCTCCTTGCTGAATAATTTGACGCCGGACCAGGAAGTGGGAGCTTTACTTCCAGCTAGCTGTTACCTTCCGCGATGAGAGCACAAAAGACTCGGAAAACATAACCTACACGGTCCGCACTTGGCTGTGAACTACTTAATGTGGGTGCGGATGCTGTGAAGTGAAGGTTTACAGTCGCTGCGAGAGGCCGTGTGCGGTGTTAAGACTGTTGGTATTCGTCCATCTGGCTGGATCGTCGCTAACATTAGCTGGTAGTTCCCGTTAGCAGGTCGGTGATGGCCGAGGCACACAGAGGCTGTTTGGTGACTGGCTTTTTCCTCACGCTGCTGCTGACCGGGGGCAAAGCGAGGATACACAAGCTCACCCTGACGGTAAGTCACCGTTCTGTAGCCTTGTTAGCTGAGTTAGCTCCAGGGGCTAACGGCGGACTGTGTCGCTCTCCTCCAGGAGGAGCTGGAGCTTCAATTAGCCTCAGAGGCTGATCCCAAACATGATGCAGGGTGGCTGATCCCAAACATGATGCAAGGTGGCTGATTTCAAACGCCATCCAGGGTGGCTGATCCTAAACATGATGCAGGGTAGCTGATCCAAAACAATATGCAGGTGGTTGAGCCTAAACATGATGGTGGTTGTTGTGACATTTTGATAGCTCTCATGGGCAGGACAGGGGTCTCTAAAGCCTCTCTGTATTGTGCCGCTTTCTCAAAGTGACCACTAGATTATCATCCATATCATCTTTGTTGTGTTTTACAGAAAACAATCTGTCAGCTATTATTATCTCGCAGGTCAAGTTGTCTAAAGAAACTCTTAATTTAAATAGTCCATTACATTGTCAACAGGTATGTACTTCGGCTGCCCAATTTTCTTCTATGAGCCTGTACAAATAGAGGATTTTCACTCACTTATTTGCTTTCTGCCAGCGATGCAGGTTTGCCTGTGTGATACGAGGAGAGGAGTTAACAACTAAAAACTACAACAAACATTACCAAAAATGATTAAAGTATAGTTAAAATGATTATCGTGCGTTATGAAGGCAGATATGCTAAACTGGATGAACCATATGAAATGGTTCACATCCATCAAAGGTAAAGCTTCAAACAGATAACATTGCTAAAACACTTAAAATAGCCTGACTGTTAAGAACTCTAAAAAGTTTTAATTTCTCCTTCATTCTCATGACTTCAATATAAGCTATATATACATGTTTATTTTACACGTTAAACATTTGCTTCAAGACCAGTTTTATTTATTGCAAAAGTGTCAAAAACGTTTAAGTCATGAAGCTTACGGGCTTGTTGATGTAGGAAAACACCTCCAGGGGAATCCCTATTGGCCTTCACTTGTAATAACTCGCCTCCACTTGTGTGTCGTTCCCCTCAGAATGAAACTCGCTTCGCTGTGGACCTCAACAACTTTGGTTTCTACGCCAACGGAACGCTGGATGTCAAGCTGTCCCACCTTCGAGTCCCAGAGAAGCTGGTGAACTACAGCACACACCCGGTAAGAGGTGCTGGCTGTTTTCAAGAAGCTTCTCCTCTTTCTGCTTCACACATTATATAGGAAAGTTTAGCTCTGTCTGCTCTCAAATGGACCGAATCAGAAAAATCAAAGCAAAGAAGGAGAAAAATAATTAAAATTCTCCACCTTTGAATTATTGCACAAGCAGTGTCTTCTGAAAATGTACACATTGGGATTTAATGCACATTGATTGTGAGATTTCACTAACCCCCTCACAGTATGAGTTTGCTACTAATGTAGGTGGCTCGCTTTCACTTTCGGGTCTTATTGGGTTTAATCCATTTAATTTAATTTTCCTTCAAGATTAGTAAAGTCTCTCTTGTACTACAACTGTAACTCATTCAAATTAGGATCAGAACTTCATTCCTTTATTTTAACATGATGTGGGATATGTCCCTGGACCGATTTGGACCGTTTGGCTGGTCCATGTTGGCCTTCATGCCATTTATTTCACACTCATAAATGAAGCAGTTTCATTAATATGCTTATTTATTTTCAAGTTGGCCACACTGGGGGTGTCAAATATATTTTAGTTTAGGGGCCTCATACAGCCCAATTTTAATGTTGAGTTGGCCAAACTGGTAAAATAGGGTCATAATAACCTTTAAATTTAAACTTTCAAGTTTTTCTTTGTTGCGGTGCAGAGTATACGTGATGAAAATGCCTATATTTTCTCAAATTTCCCATGTGGGAATAATAAACTCAATAAGACCTGATCTTTCAGAGACGATGGAGGTGTTTTTGTATTGAACTCACTGACTGGTCACTTCTCCTCCTCCAGGTTGGTTTCAGCCTGTCCAGGTCGCGTGTTAATGGAGTCCTGTCCTACACAGTGAGTGTAATAAATCATGAGCTTTTCTGTCAACACAAGTATTGATTTAGAAAAGATTTTTTCAAGATTTTTTCATCACTCCAGTAATTCCAAACTCTTTTTTGTTTTGGAACCCAACCCCCTCAGTTTGCCGCTAACAATGGATGCGGACTCCCTGTCAGATCTCAGATTAGCTCGCTACTACATTAAGTGTTGAAATTGTCTTAATATATTAATCTTTATTGTTTCCTATCCTAATTTTGACAACCTAGAGTGCTAGTGCAGTGTTAGATGTTAAAATGTGACTAATTGAATGATCCTTGGCCTCCAGGCGGAGGAGACGGAGACATGCCCGCTCACTTTTACAAAGTCCAACAACGACGAGCCTCTCATCCTTTTCCTGATTGATATCAACAGCCTCAGGTGTGTATTTCACCTGCAGTAGTCGGAGGAGTGTGTTGAAGTTCACCGACTTCAAAAACGTGTTGTTTTTTTTAAGTGTCAATGTGAAAACGATGGGAATCCAAGACAACATCCTCATATCAAAGAAGAAGGCAGAAGTCAAGACAGGTCAGTGTGGCTCAGTTTATCTGTCTTATGAAATCAACACAGTCATTATTTCTTTATATATATATATTTTTTTTTTACAAAGCTTTGTTTTTGTGTGCAGTTCAGAGAAATGCCAGGGAGATTCCTGCAAAATCTGCTGAAGGTCAACAAGCAGAGACCAATGTCGAAATGGCCAAACAGCCAGCAGATGGGCCCAAAGAAATCCCAAAGAACAACGAGCCTGCATCTCAGAAGAAGGACGAACAGCCAGAGGGAAAGTTGAACGTTGAAGCAGAGGTCAAGGCTGATGACAGAACCGAATTCTATGTAAGAGCTCACCGAGCACATCTTTGTGTTCCAGGAAAACCCGTTTCTAACCTCTCTCGTTTTCTTGTAGCTGGATCAGCCCACGCAGCTGACGTTGGCACTGGACAAAATAAATCACACCTTCTACAGCTTCAGTGTGAGTACACCTTCCTCATGCCTGCAGCGAGCCGCCGTCTCTCCACCGTCACTCAGCCTGTCACCTCTTCTCTCCACAGTTTCTCATGACGGTGGGCTCCAAGGCTGAGGGTCTGTACAGCCTCAAGTTCCACTACTGTCAGAACAGGATACCTGGAATCAAGCTACC
>OMNM01034084.1:0-18323 GCA_900302745.1 Parablennius parvicornis | reverse complement strand
GCAGAGGACGGATGGTGGTGACATTTAAACAAGGAAAATAAAAAAAAAAACAACACTGAAATTTTTGTGTTAGTATATATAAGGGCTTGTGGCACCGCATTATGTAATAACGGAGCAATATGTAATAATATAATATATTTTTATCTCAATATGCAATAATGCCCCATTTTGTAATAATCTGCTGCATTTTATAGTAAAATTCTTGCACGCATTTTCTAATAAACTTTATCGCATTTTGCAATAACATCTACATATTGCAACAGTTATTACAAAATGTGGGTGTCCAACTTTTTTTTTTTTTTTTTTTTTTAAGAAAATGGAATGTTTTCGTGCATTACGTAAAAAATGCTACCCTTTATCAGTAGACATGGTTTAATGTTTAATAATGAGAAAAAATTAAGATTCATTTGGACTGAAATTACATGTCACTCTGCTTTTGCTCATGTCCTGCCAAAACAGCAATGGTGGAATGCAAGGCTCTAAATCAGGTTTAACCTTTTAGATAACCTGCCATTGTGGCTGGTAGATATTTAAAGCTAAAAGCCAATCAGTATTTTCCACCAGCCATTTCGATTTTCTTGAAGAAATGAAATCAGATTGTAAATGAAACCAGATTGTAAGTGCAACGACGTGCATCTGATCATTTATCCTGCATTATGTAATAACTGTTGCAATTTGTAGCAAGTTATTACCAGGTTTATAAGAAAATGCGTTCAAGAATTTTATTACAAGATGCAGCGTTATTACATAATGAGCTGAAAATGTATAAGACTATTACATATTGCACCGTTATTACGTAAAATGAGTGTGTCTTAGGGCAGACGCTGAGCCCCAAATTGCTCCCAAAGGAGTTGGAGCACCTTATCTTGCACCTTATCTACTGCTGAAGCAGTAAAATACGCCCAATATAAGTGAAGTGCATTCACCACTGATAAGATCACATCAACCCACACCTGCCATGTGGGACCGACCCATGATGCCAGAAAATGTATGCAAGATATTGGGTGTCTAAAATAAGGAGGAGTCATTCTTTTTTTTTCTTTTTTTTAAACAAAGTATCATCAGTCATCCATATTCAGCAGCTGATGAGAGACTTCAGTTGTGTTCAGATAAACCCGATGGTATTGACACCCAGGGAGGGAAATGATTAGCCTGGCTAAGAAAAAAACGTAAACGAAGTAGTAGACGTATAAAGAGGCTAAATGAAAAGACAACTTGTCGCTGTGTTTGGCTTTGAACTGTCCTTTTAAACTGCTCTGTAACTTGACAGTGCAGCTTGGGGATTTCAATAACAGGCATTGTAATTAGCCACCACATAATAGAAATGACCTTATTAAGCGGCTGCTGGGTCGCAGGCAGATTTAGGTTACCAAAACACATGTGCTACCAATTCCTCTTATAAATCAAACACTATCTTTTTTTTTAATACGTTTTTCTTCATCTCAGCTGACGCACATGCAAACACACAGATACACAAAGTCAGATCTTTCTCTGGGAGAGCCAGTATCAATATTTATGCACTGCCTGAGCCCATAAATACCGGCGGCCAATCCAAAAATCAATGCACGCCTGCTACATATTTTAATCTCCCTATGAAGGTCATATTACTTTGACAGCGCCTGGGAGGGCAAAATACTCGGCTTTTGCTCTGGTTTCCCAACCATTCACAGTTCCCTGAAACACATATTGTATTAAGGAGTGTAAAAACAGATGCAGCGGGCCATTATGCGACAGTCACCGCGTCAGAAGACGCCACGTTTTGAGGATTTAGCCTTGTGTAACTGCTGTACATTATAGATGAGGCAGAGGAGAAGGGGAGTGTTCGGTTAGAGCGCTATCAGTTACCAGAAGGCCGTTCGAAATCTCCTCCATCATAACGAACCTCCACTTCAGAGCCACGGGGCTGACACAGAAACATCCTCAGGCTTAACTGCAGGCGGCTGTAAACTTTGGCACAACACTCAGACGAGAGGAGCAACACCCAAAGTGACACAAAAAAAAAAAAAGACTGTGCTCTCATTACTTAAACTGAGGGACTGCCAAAGTTATTCCCGTCATCATATGAATTTGTCACTTTGCTAACAGAGCTTATGAAAGTTAGATGAACATTTTACGATCTTGTTAAAACCGGTTACATTATTAAAAGGGCACATTCATCCTGCGAGGCGAGAAAGAGAGCCCGTACCAGTTTGAAAATTTAATAAGCTCAATGCAGTGGCTGGAGATTGAGAAAACTTGGCAGAGATTTAGCTTTGAAATCCTGAATATGGGCACGAGATGATTTAGCCTCATTGTATCATGCATGCACTCAAGCGGGTCAAAAGACAGGGGATTCTGCAAACCTGTGATAAACCCATTAACCAGCTTAACTTCACACACTTCCCCCGGCTTTTAATCTGTATTATGAAGCAGTGTTTTAGCAGCTATTTTCATTGTAGCCCCTTTTTAGTGCACTACAGTAACACATTATCAGATCTAACTATATTTACATAGCACCGGCTTTATTTAATATAACAATACAGTTTATCTCAGATCTGTCCGTTTTTGTAATAATGGTGATTTCCCCTCACTTTCATGGCACCGCCACACTACTGAAAGAAAAAGGGAGGGCGGTGTGGCACTAAAGCCCATGGCTCTCATGACAAGCCCGGATGTGGATGAAGGTGGCCGGTGTCATCAGGCTGACAAACACCTGACCCTGGAGGAGAAGGGAAAGGACTCTCTTCCTCTCTCTCGCCGTGATAAGACTGCAATGCACGTTATCGCCGCATCATGAGCGTCCTCTTATCTAGTAAGGTAAAAACCCAACCGCTAACTACACGCACTGCCGCTTGTGTGAGTGTGTTTGCCCTTGTCTAGGAGCGTCCTGGCAAAGGGCGCCCTGTGAGTTAAGTCTTGCCGTACATTCCGCCAGCTCCTGGCAAACCTGTTGCAGCAGAGAAACAATGAGCCTCTATCCACTGGCAACGCCATTGTACAGTTTTTATATAGAACCCATGTTTCAGCATTATGAATGACACCAATATTTCCTAAAATATGTTTAGTTTATATAATATCCAGCTCTTCAACACTTTCACAAGGGTCTCGTAGGTCCAATAAACCTATTCAAATTTTATTACCCCAAATCCAGCTTTTTCTTAATTTTCCCCCATTTGAATATTGGATCATCGGAGCTGAATTCAGAATGTGTGTGAGCTGGACTGGCTCCGCCCTCACGTGCCCATCTTGGGAAGAGGAGGAAGTACTTCCTCTCATGGTGCCATGTGCAAGAGCAGAGCTACCTAATTGTGGGAGAAGTAAAAAAGGAGGGCCTACCTTGATTGGAATTGGCTAAACCCCCGATGACACTATATAGGGTTTTATTTCTGATTGGCTCGTTGGAAGACATGCTTTCTGAAACAAGCCAGACGTGGTTTGCTCATAACTCAAAGTTATTAACTATTTGATATGAAGTTTACTGGTTCTTCTCGCGGTTTCTTCAGCTTTTCTCCCACAATTCAAAAACATGCACATTAGATCAGTTGGTGACTGTAAGTGTAAAGGTGTGTTTGAGTGAGTATGTGAGTGTGTGGATGTGTCTGTGTGTGATTAATCAACAGCATCCCCCGGGTATTAACTGTTTATGTACCACTGTCAATCTTGCCTCTTGAAAAAGAGATTCTTAATCTCAATGACATTTTTGTGGCAAAAAAGAAAAGAAAGGAAATATATGTATCAACCAAATTCTACACCTGATAAAATGGGAAAGGTTAAATATTTGACACTGATAAATAGATGGATGATTCATCTGAGGCAGAAAATACATGAAGATGTACTGTAAGTTTCCACAAATATGCTTCTAATATCGAAAACATACCAGCGATTATTTAGACTAAACTATAAACTATAACTTAAAAATGTCTGACTAAAATCTACTAACTTCCTTTCAGCTGTATAATTAGCACAGCTTGTTAAAATCACAGTTTTCATCTATAAGAGTGTTAAAAAAAATGTTCCTGTATCCTTTAAACATGCAGATAATTTTCTGACTTTTGACCTTTGAACACTACAACATAACAAAGTTACTCCTGAGTGAAAAAGGTCACATATTAGATTTGATGAATAATTCTTTGACAGATTCAGGAGATATCATATTAACAGGAATAAAATGAAATCTCTTTAAAAAGCAGATGATTGTATAATTGGACAGACAGAGCTCACAAAAATAAAATGCCTGTGAGCCACAATTGACGCAGAGCATGAGCATGAGCATGACATTTCTCAACACAGGCTCAGTTTAGGAGGCAAAAAAAAAAAATAGAAACACAACAAGGCTGAACGTGGGAAGTCCGATTTGTTCTCAGCTGTTCTGTTTATATGAAGCAACCAATTTTTATCAGGCCAGTGACCATATGTGGCAACATTCGAGCTTCTTTTAAACTAATAACGATACGTCGATGACCATCAACAATGCATGAGAAAATATTTGTGCTTCTGGGATTCGCTAATCTACAGCACGCCTATGCTGTTTTGTAAATCTTTCCTACAGTGACTGCAGCTGCAGCATGGGGGGAAAAAAACCATTATATAATGCCATTTTCTAATATAATGCACCCAGTAAAGTCACATTTACACTATTATGTTTCACAAATAATACACTATTGTGGTATAACAGTACTCAATACAATATGCACAATATTTGACAAAAATTGGCCAAACAATATCAAATTGTTTGTTTTATTTTCCAAGCAGAAAATAATTATACCTGTGTTTTTCTCCAGTTTTACACTTAATACGTGAGTTTGTATGTATTAGTCATTTATATCATAAAAATCCACAAAAGTCACAAGTTTTTTTTAAGTCTTTATGCTTATTTATGCTTATTCAACTATAACAAATTAAAGTTATTAGGAAGGTACCTTACAAAAGATAAGTATTAAATCAGGAATTCATATTCATGTGCCCAGTGCTTGTCTGGCCTTATTCCCCAAAAGAAAGTAAAAAATGAATAAAATCTGTTTTATATTTATCCTCATCAAAAATACATCTCAAAATTAGTTTGCATTAAAAATGATTATTGTATATTGAATTTGTTGCCTTCAACTTCAGTGACGATGACAGTGTGATGATAATGTGACGATTCCAATTTCTACAAATGTTTAAACAGTTTTAAACAACCTTCAACGTGCAAAATATCCTCCTTTATTACACTTGAAACCTTTTTGTTTGTTTTTGTTCATCTTCAATATGTCGCTATTCTCCAACTATTTGGGCTGACCACGCCAAGGTATGCACATAAATATTTCCTGCACATTAAGTGTGTCCTGTAGTGGAATTAACATGCTAATATGCCGACTCTTATCATGTTGGCCCACTGGCAGATGCTGACATAATTTGAGTTGGCACACTTAGTGAAATATGAAATCTACTTCAACTTATGTAACACATGCATGCCATGTCCATGCCACAACTGTTTTCTATCAAACATAATGACAAGACTTTTTGTGGTTAAACTTGGACGGTGCTCTTGGTGAGAAACACTGATGGAAGCTATTTCATTCCGATAGCCAGATATTTATTGGTCTGTCACATATATGAAAGAAGATATCAGGTATCGCTGACGTCCAGCCAATTATGTCTGTGCTGTCGTTGTCGTAAAAGCAGGGGCAGATATTTCAGTAAAAGACACACCGGTATCAAGGAGAAACCTGGATGACCCTTGCGCATCAGTGAACCTGTGACAACTAGCCAGTCCACTGGAGAAGAAAAAGGCAGGCTGCTGAGTGAAGAGAGTGTGTAGCCAAAGCAGCATGCAGTCCTGGGTCAGCCAGCAGCATCTGAGCGTTAATAAGGGGAGTAATTGAATTAGAGGATCAGTGGAGGCCTGTAGTGTGGGCGCCACACGGCTCTAATTTCATTACAAGCGATGTAAACACGAGGTTGGCCCCCAGCACAGGGGCCTCCCACATCAATACATGCACAAACATACAATACTCATAAATAGAGGTAAATAATTAAGCTGCAGTTGCACTTAGCACATAGCATCCTGCTCTACTATACAGGGGGGTTTCAGCTGGGGCTCAAACAGTAAAGTAACAATAAACAAAAATCTGCTTTATACAACAGAAAAACAAAGAATGTGATTATCAGCTCTTCATATTGGTGTACTTTAAAGTGTCATCGCATCTGGTGGCTCAGTAGTCATCTTGTAGATTGCTGTGAGTCCTTAGGATGAATTTCCCAGAAGAGAAACACACTGATAGGTATCGAACTGCCAACCTTGGAATTTGAAGATCACCTGCTATGCCAACAGAGCCGCGGAATCCTTTATATTTACCAGGCAAGGTCACATCTATGCGATGCCTATTTCCGATCGCCATCCCAATTTGCTTAAGCCTGACAAATTACTTGACCATCAAACTGTGCGTGGCTCGAGTAAACCCGTATGCCTGACGGTAGAGCGGCTCACAGTCATGAATAGTTATGAGGGCAGGAGTTAACCAAGAGGAAACTGTTCACATCCCAATAAGCCGTGGCCCTTTTCATCTCAGCTGTGAGTATAAGACAGTCCCAGAGGCAGATCACTGCTTGGTATGCAAGAGCTGCATTTAAATCTCAGTAAAAAAATCCAGATATAGAGGCAGAAACACTTTTTTTTTTTTTTTTGCCAAGGTACTAAAAGAATTGCTTTGCTCCAGCTCTTCGCTGACACATTACAGCATCAGGCAGTAAGTCAGTAAATTTGCTCTACTTTAAACAGCACATCTGTCCATGCAACTCACATCTATCAAATGTTCCGGACTGAGAAACGCTCGCCCAGACCGGGCTTTTGATGGATGCACAGGTTTTATTTTTTGACACCAAGGAAAGCCTGCCAATTACCTCAAAAGTTTACCCCGGCAACAGAGCAGGAAGGAGGCCGGGATGAGACAGACCGAGCAGACAGACAACCCACCTCCTGGGACATTTCAAGAGCATTTTCAAAGCAATTTAAAGCAAGACTGTAACTTTTATTTAAAGTACTTTGATTTAAGAAACTAAAAGATAAACCCACAGTGGTAAAAAAAAAAATCAGTTTAGTTTAACAACTTATATTCTTATTCTCTGTGATGTTTTCAGATGCAACTTTGCCTGGTCTGGTAGTACAATTTAGCAACAAGTTCACTATTTAGCTGAATAACGTGTTAATTGACACATGTTTTCGATTAAATTTACTAATATTAGATACACAACTTTTTGAAGACGTGACAGTTACTCTGGTTGTTGCATAAAACTCTTGAAAACAGCTGTAAGAAAATGTAAAATCTGTCACTTTCCAAACAGGACGGATTCAGGTGTCGGTTTTAGAGTATATTAAAGCATTGAGTATTATATAGTAGGTCATATTTCGACTGTATTCAACCAATAACAAAAGTAATTTTGTGGCATAATGTCTTAAAGACTGCGATTGCCAAAAGTGTAGATGCATAATTTATAGTGACTGAGGAACTGCTTCTTTCTTCTGAAGCACTATTCGTCCTCAGATCCTCTCCAGTCAGAGACTATAAAGAGTTAAAACAGAGGAAAACATTTTGTTAATGTCAACTGTAATGCAGCGTCTGTGAAATTCCCTCCTCAGCATAAAATCTGCAAACTGAAAAGAGGACAAGCAACAAAAGCTAAAAAGGGATGCCTGCTTGGGCAACTCTCTGGGGCAAAGTTAAATTAAAAAAAAGTTCTTTTTATGAGACTTGCTCACAAAGAGACGCACTGACAGTGGAACATGGGACGAGGTAATGGCTTCAGACAGCCGAGTATCCCGGACAGATACCTTTACCAGGGTGCATCCGCGGTTTGTTGATTGCATCTCCATCATAAGATAACAGAGCTGGCGGCTAATGGAGCTTGCTGAAGAAGTGCCTCATGCTCTGTCAGTTTTTCATTATCACTTCACTTAGTCTTACATGGGACCATGCAACACTGGTAATTACCGATGCTATAGCAATCTTTCAGGATTCATAATCGGCTCTTTTTCCACTTCAGGGAACTCGCAACGCTGCCTTAAACCCACCCACACCGCCGACGATACCCCCTGTTCCTCCCAGTCCATTTCTTTGTTGACAAGCTGTGCAAAACACCAAGTAACAGCACGACAGGATGCACGTTAACTTGAAAAGCACTTGTTTCCCAGCAACCACCACAGGTACAGAGGTAAGAGCTTTCATGTCGGCACGTTGCTCAAGGATGTTGTAATCATCAGAAGATAACTCAGACTTTTACAAACATCCAATGGTGATCATGAAATGTGAACGATTTGTCTAATAGACATTCTGTCTGTGTGTTTTGAATTTAACATATCAATAAATGTATTCAAATTCCATCATTCCAAAAAAGATGCCATTATTCTTGTTCGGTTGCTCAATAGTTCTGCTGCACGTGACAGAAATGGCATGCGACCCCTCAAGAAATGTTGACAAGCTAATTATCAAGTAGCCCTGTCACAAGCAGGCGGGGAGTTTAAAAATAAAGTTCACACCACCCTCATTATGTAAACTATCACAGTCAGCAGCGCTAACCTCGCACCCCTATAGACTACAGCTGGCGGACTCAAACACAACAAGGCCACACTCAGCATGTGAGACAAGAAGGTTTGAGGACTGTGCGAGGATTCTCTGGGGTTTTTTTTTTTTTTTTGGTTCTTTTCAGTTATTTTTTTAAACTTGTCACAACACAAGGAAATATCGGTTACGTTGTTCACCAAGCTGTTAATAACAAAGCTTCAGTTTATGGTTCATCTAAAAGATGTCACCCATAACATCGGCCTCTGTGAAAACAACAGTCTGGTAAGCGCTGAGGAGACACAGAGGAGAAGCCGGCAGCCTCATGTTCATGTGCGCACACACACACACACACACTGAGTCTCTTGGCGCAAGCACCACATGGAGGTCTAATCGATGGCGCTCATTCATATTGAGCCACAGACGTCAGGGGAAGCCGGGGGAATTACAAGCAGCCTTCACTGTGAGATCTCAGCCTGGGGAAGATGAAGCCTGCTGTTTACCGTCCACAGCTTTTTAAACAACATGGATACCGGGTCTCATCACGCCGGGCAGGTACACCAGACTGTTGAATAATAATACAACATTTACACATCAAATGTGATTAAATAACACGTCGATTAGTTCCAACATGCTGCAGTGACAGAAAAAAGGCCTCCACCAGACATACAGCACATGATACAGCACATGATACACAAATCTGCGACTGAATACGTCGCTCGGATCGTCAAGTCAAACATGTTTGTTTTCATCCATGAGTGTGGATTGTCACCATCAGGAAGCATATTGCATGAGTCTTCCTTGTTGAATTGTCAATATTTCTACACAGGAGCATGTGTCTGTTTCAGCTTCGCAGTTTTTTTCTTCAACACTTCCCATTTTCATTCCTGTCAAAATCACATTTTGTTTTGTTTTATCATCTTTCTGCACGGCTCCACCACAATCACTGTCTAGACCCTGAGAAATCCCAGTCTGCTCAAACATCCTTCTAGTCTCACTAACTTCTCTCTAGCACTTCTATTTCAAGTCTTTTTTTAGATACATATATTTTCTTTGTTACTGAACTTCCACCATTTCTTGATTTTAACACAGATGGCATTTAGCAGCCCAAATGATCAATCTTGCAATGTGAATGAAGGTGAAAGCTAATTAGGATGGCTTCACCCTGTGATTCAGATCTGCACACATATTCAATATGTTCCTGTTCTGCTCGTGTCCTTCCACCAATTCACAGTAACGAATAAGCAATGAGAACCAGAGTTAACCCCTCAAGTTTATCCTTTACCTTCAAGTTTATCCTGTTTGTCCATTAAATTCCTGTATTATTGGTCAACTCTTGGGACAGGGATGATGCGAATGAAACCGGCCTGCCTCTTCCCTGACATCAGCGGTCATGAAACGCCAAGAAAACTGCCCCTTTGGACCTCAATTAGCCCCAGTGATGAGACTAAATGAACACGAGCAGAAGTGAGCGCAGCTCGTTTCAAAACCGAACCAACAACTGGAGGAAAAAATAACTCATGGTTCACAAGTTCATAATCCAAACGTGAAAGCCTGAAAATGCTGACAGCAAATGCCTGGACAGCACTCTTCAAATGCCCTTAATGGCCCATGCCAAATCCAGCATCAACAAGCCATTATCTCCCTTTCACACTGAGAACTCACCAGTAACTTCTGCTTCAGCCTTTGGTGGTTCAGGGTGTCTGTGCCGTGTCCGAGCGCTCGGCTGTTGTCCTCTACAAGACAAAAGCTGTCCAGGCGGTGAAGGGGCAAAACTTCATTTCTCAGCTGTGGGGCAGAAAAACAACACAAAGCTTTTTAGAGATACACTTTGTTTATTTTTTTCATGCAGAATTACTTATCACAACTGCAAGTTTTACAATTCGACTGTGCTGGTTTGCCTAACTTTTGCAAATAAGCTTACAGCACCGCTCCATCCCACTGGTGATAAAAAATCTGCTCGCACTCTTATCTATACGTGTAGGTGAGCCGCTCAGCGCCTGCAGGAGGTCTGAGTGGGAAAACAGCTAACAGCTACGCTCACGCAGTGCAAACAGAAAGTGTTCTCCTCCATTGATCCTCACAGACTCAGCTGCTCCACAATAGAAGGAACGAAACAACTTCTGCACTCTCTGCCCACCTGCTGCTCTCAGCATACTTTGAACGATTGTTTACCTCAACTTTCATCGTGTTTGGGAAAGGTGATTGCTGTGGTCAACCTGTATTATGGGCAAAAAAGACTAAATTCATGATGTAGTGACGTAATAAGGTAGAAAGTTGTGTTTGGTAATCAGTGCTCATCTCGAAGTGTGGTGTAATGGCAACATAATAGGTGTTTTCACACATCGGTTTATTTTAATTCATAATTCTTCCAACAAGTCAAGTAACCTGTAAATCAAATAAATCAAAGAAAAATAACACTTCAGCACTCATTCCACCAGATATTTACAAACCCTCAAAAGTATAAGATGCCAACAATGGTAAAATAACATTCTATCTCCATGTTCAACCACTTAACCAGCGACGCTGATAGCACTAACTAAACTGCTTGTTATTGCCAAGCTCGTGGAGCTGGCTGGAAATAATAATGCCCCTTATTGAATTATTTATGGATTCAGTCAGGTGGAACCAGATGCTTACTATTGTGTCATAGAGGGAGAGCTGTAACTCGACTCAAGCACGGAGGGGCCATGGCTGTGTGCAGGTGGAGCCTTCATGGAACAAGCGTGAATGCCGACGATATGCAAAAACAAAACACAGGATGTCACTCGCCGGGCTCTGTCCACGTGATATTTTCCTGCGAGTGTTCAGACGGAGGACAGTGGTTCAGTAGGTTGATCCACATGGGGATGGAGCCCGAGGTGGTTCGTCACCCTTTGTTGGTGTCGCTTTGCGCCCCGCCCTGACATTTGGCGGCCATGGCCAGGAGATGACCTTTTTGGTCCATGCCATGCTTTAGTGCTGAATGCTAATGCTTTGGTGCCGTGTGCCCCGCCACTCATGGGAACGAGCGGGGCTATTTATAGCCACATGTCCCCAGCTGCACATCATCCAACCCGGGGCCAATGGGCAATTAGTGTTTGTTTCTCATGGCAGAAGGCACTGCTAGAACCTCCCTAACACAAACAGACATCTGGACACAGGCACTCTCTGTCCTGCCCTGTACCCCCACCTCAAGGCACAACTCATGCTGCCCCTTCATGCATTTCAACTTTTGTAGGTGCTCAGAAGCTCCTCTTTTCAATCTGCTGCTATTCACATGCCGACTTGAACAAAGAAAGAATAATGTCCTGGTAAAAACTGAGCTGCAGACCCTCTGATAAGTGCAGACAAAAAGCTTGCTCATCAAAGCAGCCATTAGCTGTATTCAACTTAATATTGTTTACCAGAATACCTAATGGGGCTATTTATAGAGCTGCAATTATATCCAACGCTCTAGAATTTTAGCAACCTGCATGTCTTGTTTAGTCCAAAAGCATACATTGCTTTCTATGCCACAGAAATGTTAAAATGACAAAGCTTGTGCTTATTTTGAATGGCTCAAGTAATTACTGAAACAGTTTAAATTCACTTTTTGACAGTTAAAGGAGTCATTATGAGATGTTTCTGTCTACAGCTCTTGAGAAGTTACACACAAAAACACCGACTAAATTATTAGTCTCTTTCATCACAGGCGAAGTATCAATCAATGTCTTTATGTCTTTTGTGTTTTCATCTCTACATTAAGAGATTTTTAGTCAAACTCTGACTGCTAATCTCGAGTCAAGCAATGTGCACAAAGTCATGGAGCACTTTGGTTGAGAACCGTCAGCGTGTCCCAGAGTACATGATGATATATCTGGCTGCGCAGGTATAATGAGCCAGTTTAGGAGTCTGCATGTCATGACAACCTCTTTAATTCATTTTAGTCAAGGCAAAGCTAATTCAATCCACCTTATTACAGCTTCTTTATGCAATTATCTCGTGCCCCCGTTCATCGATGGGCCGGCATGGAGGCAGGGGATTGGACAGCAAGCTCACCAACCCCACCGGGACCAATAGCTGACAACCATGTGGTATACTCTTCCTTACAGTTAGACAAGACAAATCACCACCACCAAAAAATGACTGTAATGTCAAACCTACTACACAGTAGAGCTTCTTTTTTTTTCTTCTTGTAAACTGCTGTGAAATTCCACTTGATCAGGACATTAGAATCAATTACATCCCCACATAAACACAAAGCATTAACACTGGAGCACATTAGCATCCCATTAGTCATTCTGAACATTTAAAGTGGTGGAAGCAGCGAGCAGGCCTTGAACTGATTGGCACGGTGTGTCTGTACTGCTGCCTGCCAATAATATGTTCCGAAAGAATGCGTAATTAACCTCCAACATGGTAAACAATGCACAGAATTAAAAAGAAAAAAAAAAAAAAAAAAAAAAGACAAAGTAAGCAAAACCTGGAAGCAGCACAGCAGAGGCAGAGATGGAGACTGAGATTGAACCTGGAGAGATAAGCTTTTTTATTACAAAGCAAATCCTGACAAATAATCATCACTGCCTGTGGATTTTGGAAAGATCCACATAATCATCCCCAGCCCCTGCCCTCGAAACGGTCTACCTTTCACCACAAATCCAAACAGTCCTTCACCTCCCTGAGCTGACCACAAACACGTGAATAAATGTGCTTAATACACAAACCTAATTCCAGTTAGGGACATTGCGTCAAGTGTAAATAAAACTAGGGTCAAGTCCTTTACAATTCTTCCAAAAGCCCAATTTAGACACAATCATACATGACAGAAGTTGGAATTATGACATTTGACCATTCCATGAAAATGTTTTTTAACAGCAACATGTGTTGAAGTCGTTAACAGAGCAGAGGCAACAAAGAGCATTAAAAGCAAGTGATACTATGAAAGACAGCTCAAGGAGTGTTTTCAGCCGAGTAGGGTCGATGGCAATGGGTCCGTAACCAGAGTGGGTATAAAGTAGAACTAGGCTCATGATCAAGTATAAGGTCGAATCATGATGTAAGACATTGTGAATTTGCCATCGTAAAATCTGCGCCTCAACTCCACTGTACAGATAAAGGCACTTCAATCTTTGAGTGACATTTCAATTTAACCAATGTTGTGTGTTTCTCCATGTGGCAAACCAATCGTCCACCATTCCACATGCATAACAAACAACAAACACGTGGAGAAAGAGTCAAAACACAGTTTTTATCCCACTGCAGTCACTTTACCGAACAAAACAAAACACAACTAACATGCAATATATTGTATAAGGGACCAGTGCAATGAAGTGTAGTCTTGTGTATGAGTGATGAGTATCTGTTTGTTTATATTTTCACAGGTTATATTTGTACTTTTATTGATTTTATGACGCACAGACAGGTTGGCTTTATAATCTTGTTGTACTGGTTACAATGACAATAAAGTTTAATTTCTATTGTAATAACAACATCTGCATTGTTGTGAAAGTTAACTCCAAATAAACACAGAACATCAATAATTTCTTTACAAGAGCAAGGCAGCAGATATTCAACAAAAAATACAGACATTGTGGAGCTGTCTCTGTGACTCGACAAATTTTCACGAGTTTAAAAAAAAAGAGTTTTTGTTCCAAGAGTTTGAGTTGAGAAAGCATTTGTAGTCTGATAAAGATGCTTTATTCAGTAAATGTCTCATGGAGGGAGATTTTTATCGCGCCGCAAAACGATGCTACATGAAGACAAAACGTTTGTTCTGTAACTATGTGACCGCAATGCTCCCGTCGTCATGGAAACACGACCCTTCACCCTGTTAGTGCTGTGTTTAGTCTCGAGAGGAAAGTCAGACTGAAAGCATCCTAAAAGAGGTCTAAGTAGTTTTAATAGAATGTGCTGTAGAATGCTTTATACGTACAGGTTGTGTTTCCTCTCACCATTATTATTAACATGTAGAATATTTAATGCATCATTCTAAAGAGTGCTTTTTATTTGTTTAAAGTTAATTATTTTAAAGTCAGGAGACGTGAAGGGAAGTGCCTTTTATCTGTTTGCATTCACAATACGGCAAATTTAAAATCAAAAATGTATTCTATCATTATATTATAATAAATAATTACTTTACTGGCAAAGGACACACTGTAATGTCTCTGACATGTATACAGGTAGATGTCAGATGTCAGAAAACTTTCAAGAAGATATTTTTAACAAATTGCCCAGTTCAAGAATAAAGAGAGTATTTTATTGATCGAGATTCTCTGAGATGTTAAAATCAAAAGAGTTTCACCAGTTTAAAAAAAATCTGTTTCCAAAAATTCTACAACAATTCCAGACAAATTGCCACAAATTTGAATATCCAATTATCTAAAGTACTCTTAATGAAATTCTTAATCAGCTTCAATGCAAATGGAACAAGGGCCAATGTTAGTGAAATGTTAAACATTTTCAAGGCTTCACACAGTTCAACAATTAGTACAGAACAACCTGAAACCACTGCAGGAGCATCGCAACACTCCAAGAAATAATTATCTGTGGACACAATTCATGTTCTAATCTACAAATGCACATCAAAGCCGAGTACAAAAGAAGTCATATCAGTCTATGTTTTAATTGTTACAAGATAACTTAAGTCTTAATAGGACTAAGGTGAAAAACTGTTCTGTGGCCAAAACTAAAAGTAGCAAGACTTAGATATACAAAGGTGTGACGTTTTGCATATTGTGCAACTAAAACGGAACCACAACCACTATTCTGTCATATAAAGAAACTGGGATTACAAACATAGCATCACCCTTACAAAACATTACACTGAAAACAAACCAAAAGAAACCCTGCAGGGAGATGATATCTTATGGCATTACACCTTAGACGCATTTCCTGCTTGAGCAGACGGCCCTGATCAACTCCAGGAACGATCAATTATGAATGTATCCAGATTCCTGAGGCGATAACGGGCGACTTCGTGACCTCCAGAGCAGCCAGCTCCCACGATAGCCGTCAGTAAAACTGCCGACATGACAGCTGGCACAACATACCTACTTACAATGTACTTAAGCTCTGGGAGCTATGGAGTAACACAATCACGTGCTGTATGAACTGTATGTGAACACACACACACACAAAACACACGCACACAGATGTAGAGGGGCACAACATTCGGACACAACTCATTTTACACAGATGTAAAAAAACATATGCAAGCGACACGACACAGATAAAACAGACGTGTGTCTGAAGCAGATATACTCAAGGAGATTATAATAAAGCACAAAACAGCCGTATAAATCCGCCATCATGGGAAAATAGCCACAGGAAACATGAGAAACACAGGTCTGCTTTGTCATGCAAGGAACTGTCCAACAATCAGAGTAAGTGTTGTGGTCACCGACAATGATAATGCACTTTCACTCTGCTGTCACCGAGTCTCCGAGAGCCATCTTTACAGCCATTTCCCACTGAAGACGGTGTTATGTAACGGCGGCCGTGGACCCTGCTGTTCATATCACTAATGCCTCACACGGTGGCAGGGTCACGTGCCTTATCCAGGCCACATCCAGGCGCCAGCAGCAGCAGTGTTCCAGCTGTTACTACAGCGGAGCTTCAGTCACTCAGGACCATGCTGAGCCATGCTCCTCTCACACTGCTACATCCTCCACCGTTCAGCACCGCGCCCCATTCCTCTCCACCATTTCTCCCACGTCAGCACAGGGAACGCACGACATTGCTGCCGGCACAAAACCAGCATCAACAGAGATTGATTTTTAACTGTCTGCCAAATTCAATACTTCTGCCAGTATTACTGAATGATTGGAAAAAAAAAAAAAAAAAAAAACCTTTTATGTCTACTTGCCTCGTGGTTGACAGATTTTATTTTAAATGGTCATTTGCACTGTGTTTGTATTAAAATGAATTGTATTTTGTTCTGTCAGTGAGCCATCATTGTAAAGCCAGTCATAATAAATTATTTCACCACAGAGGAGAGTTGATTTACTCTGTAATTAGAGGAACCAAATATGTGCAGATACCATTATCAGCATTTGCCAAAAGATTTGGGAGGGATTGGCATCGACAATAGTGGCAACAAAACAAACAACCAGTGACCAGTAGGAGTAGTTGTTTAATTTTACTCCCCAGCTCTGATGAAATCATTCACATCTTAGTTTCTTACGTTCACCAGGTCTGCAAACACACACACACACACACACACACACACACACACTTATACTAGCATCGTAAAATATCCCTTCAGACACATTTTGTCGTGTGAATAATACCCAGTGTAGGCACAACATATACATATAACAGGATTTTAACTGGGCAGCAATTAACACACTAAGCAGGGCTCTTAAAAAAAAAACCCAAAAAATGTTTGATTTCTTTATCCCCTAAATTATTATCTATTCTGTCTACAGAGGTACTGGTAATTACACTAGTCCAAGAGAGATCGATACAGAAAAACTTTGGGGAAAAATTGTGTAGAACCACTCGATGAAAAGCATTCAGTCACATTTACAAGGAAATTAAGTAGCTTGTGGCCATCAGACAACCATGCATTACTACCCACAATTCCACAATTCCAGTGTGCTTTTGCTCAATAGTTTGGTTTGTACCAATAACACTGTTTATAGCTTTGCTCTCAAAAGTGAATCGCACAACAGACCACATTGCTGTTATAAAAAACAAGCAAAAAAATAAATAAATAATGACCTTCTACTTACTACTTTGGAGTTCAGTATTATGGCTGTACTTCGTGGAGATTTTCATTTTTAGGTCTGTCCTTCACCAATCTTTATATTTACACATCAAGTCAATGTTTTCGACAAAGGAAAAAAAAAGATAAATTGAAAATTTGTACTTGCAGCCCTGGAGTGCACAACCAAGTAACATTTAGCAGGAACATAAAAACATATTTCTATCAAGAGATATAGAAAATAATAACAGTGTTTTGGCATTTTCTCAACAATTCACCTTTGTTAGGTGAAAAAAAATCAGTGAAGCAGTTTGAATGCTATCTATCCATCCATTTATTCATTCTTCTTCGACATTGCATCATCCACCGCAGGGTCGTAGGGAGCTGGAGCCGATCCCAGCTGGCTACGGGCAAAGGCAGGGTACAGTCTGGACATGTCACCTGTCTATCACAGCGCAAACACAGAGAGACAGGCAGTCTCTTTCTCACACACACTCGTACACACGCAAACCCTACTGGCAAATTAGAATCGCATCTAATCCCAAACGCAGGTTTTTAGACCGTTGTAGGAGTACCCAGGGAGAACATGCAAACTGCACACAGAGAGGCCCTCGATCTCAATGCGGCCTCAAACTTAACAACCTTCTTTCTATGGGCTGTGAGCGCTAAACGCCACAACACTGTGTGGCCCAGTGTGACTGGCATGCTCAGTAAATATTGGACAGAATTGTGTCACAGCAAATTTATATCATCCATCCATCATCTTTTATATCAACATTAAACAGATTACTGGAGCTAATTCCATCCAACACATGGGGAAAGGCTGCGTACGACCTGGGCAGTTTGTTAGTGTAACCACAATCTCACACTCAAGTCAGTTAACATCAGAGGCTTGTTTCTGGATTGTGAGAAACAGTCAGAGGACCCGACAGAAACCCCCTCATACACAAAAACTCCACACAGAACGATTCAAGCCTGCAAGTGAACCTTTTATTAATATCAGCTTTTAAAACTCTGGTGTTCTTCTGTCTCCTTTCTCAGGCTGCAGGAGTGAATATCAAGTAGCATCCGTTTTCAATTTCACTTCAGCCAAGAAATTAAATGACTAAACTCACACTGCCATCTATTTTGGTGTTGATCCA
>OMNM01034083.1:0-25209 GCA_900302745.1 Parablennius parvicornis | reverse complement strand
TAGATTCATGAACGCGTGAGACTAGAGGAACGGAGAAACTCAACTCAACTCGACCCTTTGCAGCCAAATTACCGGTGGGTCCCTGTTTGGCTATTGCTGTGGTGTGATGTCTAAAAAGCAAAAAAAAAAAAAAAAAAAAAAAAAAAAAAAAAATAAAAATGATGTTTCATCATTCAAGAGCAGACTGTGTGTGAGATTCCACCTAAAATGATAAATTGAAAAAAAAAATTGCCACTGTTTTTTCAACTACATAGAAAAAAGTAGTCACAAAATTTAGCACAGCCATCAGCTCAACGTCTGCGTTAACAGTCAACTATTAGGTTTTTAATACTGTATTTAAAATGATCATTGATGCTGGAAGCAAGCCACAACACATTGAAGGACCTGTATGATTTATCCTGCTCCCACAAAAGGAGTAACAGGATGGTTTAATCAAGGCAAACCAAGATTCATTACCTCGGTGTACGGGTTGTAATGAAGAGGATTGAGCCCAGAGAATGCTTCAAACACCCGATCTGAAATCAGAGCTTGCTGCTTCCCTCCAGGAAGCAAGCACAGCAGTTTCTCGTGAACCAAACGCAGCGTCACCACCTGGAGAAGAGTCAGAGAATCATTTGATCAGCAGGTTATAAGTGTCCATTGTTTCAATTTGGATATGATAACTAATGTTCTTGGTTTTATTTTTTTAACTGGAGGTAACTGATCATACTTGCTTCTAACTACACAGGAAAATCTTTTCATTTCGTAGAAACACTAGCATGCTCTATATTTAACAAA
Organism: Parablennius parvicornis; assembly: GCA_900302745.1. Classification (NCBI taxonomy): domain Eukaryota; kingdom Metazoa; phylum Chordata; class Actinopteri; order Blenniiformes; family Blenniidae; genus Parablennius; species Parablennius parvicornis. Next base: position 24,432 of record OMNM01034083.1, on the reverse strand, counting down.
GCTGGCTGCAATTTGATCAATATAACAGCACATTTAAGTCAGTTGTCTAACTTTAAAGCTACAAAAACAACACTGAATTTTAACATTGTGATATGTAAGATTTATACAAGATGACAGATAAGTGCATGAGTGCAACATTGAAACCTGTTTAAACAATTTCTGACTGAAATGTTAAGACTGAAACACAAAGATATTCGGAAAGCTTTTTTATTCCTGACTTTAATAGAATATAAGGAAGCATACTTGAATTTCATTTCATATTACAAAACAAATGTGTTACTTAATGTGACAGTGGCCTGTAAGCCTTTTTTTTCTCTGTCTTCTGTTTGTTTGTGTTTTGTTTTTCCCCTTTTTTTCCAGATCTATATATTTGTACTAAGTTCATAAAAGACAAACAAAAAACATAATATAAAAAGAAATAATCTGTAAATAAACTAGCTTTGTCTGCCATGCATCTATATTGGGTTCCAAATGAAGCAGTTCGTCATTTCAAGACAAATGTGGCATGATTGTCAAAACGTATTTCAAGTTAGAAACTGTGTTAAAGCAAAAGTTGAAAACACACAATTTAACATTGTATTTGAATCAAGGTGGTTCAAATACAAGAAAAAAAAGAAGTTTGCATTTATCACTATTGCATCGCAAACAAAAACAAGCCGACAACAGTAGTGGAAACTAGTGAGACTTTTCCATCAGTCTTAAATTTTGCCATTGTCAACTGTGTTTTAAACTTTGATCTTTAAAAAGAAAAAACTTAAGGCATAATACCACTTAACTGACGCAAGTGCACTCACCAGAAAACAACAGAAACAAGGAAGTGGTGAGACAGTGCTTTGGTGTTCTCAGAACATATCTTACCTCATTCAATCGCTTCGCAAGGCAATGCAGAGACTGTGGGCAGTGCTTGTTTCCCTTCCAAGGACAGAGAGCATGTCTCTTCCATATCTGCAAAAAAAATAAATAAATAAATAACATTAACACAAGCTAACAATCCTATTCCCTTCACCTGAACGGATGAGATTTGAATCCCTTGAGTCATTTTGTGCATTCTCTGACTCCATTATGATGTTTTCCCCCATACCTGCCCAGTCAAATGCTCGCAGGCCACCACCCACTGTTCACAGATGGAAATGCCCGTTCTCAGGTTCTCTCTCACTGATACGAATGGGTCCTCAAAAATTTTCACATCGCTCAGTTTCCTTTGGACATATCTTCCCAAGGCTCCACCTTGAAAATATAGATGCAAAGGAAATTAAAAATAGAAATTAAAACATCATTTCAGCACATATATAGAGCAGAAAACAATTATACTTGCACTCAGGATAGCTGTTATTCTATTATTTAATTGGCTGGTGTCATTGTCAGATCAAATAATCCTTTCTACAGATGTGATTACCAAATACTGACTCATTAGAAGGAAACCTAAGATAGTTTCAGTTCTCAAATAGCTGTGCAATAACAACAGCACGTCAGCAGTCATTGCATTATTAGACGTGACGTCAAAATTACAGAATAAGACAGAATCAACAAATATCCGTCAACATTTTTTGGCTTTGGTTTTGGTTGTGGCAGATCTACGAGAGCCCCACCGATAACATCCATTAGTCGGACCATGCGGGCCTCTCGATAAGGATCATAATCAGTCTGCCTCCAGACGTCGTCGAGACAGTCTCTGCTTTGTTCCACCAAATCCACAACATCTGGCATCGACAAGCCATCAAGACCGCCGTACTCCTAATGGAAGCACAGATTATTTGTTGAATTCCAGGGAGGATGTGGTAAATCTAGACTTCAAAAACAATTAATAAGCTTAGACATTTTACAGTTTGAAGCAGTGTGAAATGTAATTTCTAACGATTTGAAACGTGCAATGTTTGCTAGCATACCTTCTGAATGGGCTTGAAGAGCTCACTAAAATGTGAAGCCCTTTCTCTCACGGTGTTCTTCTCTGCAGACTCAGAGAGATCAACCCAGTACTGGAACTCATCACTGGGAGTCAAGATACCTACAGCGAATGAAAAAAACTTAGTATATTGCTCTAAGATACAAGGTTATTGTCCATTTTATATGGATGTAAAAACATATATAAAGATGATAACCAGCTGAAATACAGTAAGTTGAGAGACTGTGTGTGTCATTTTATGAAAATGTATTTGAGCAATACCCAGGACATCTTCCTCCTCGCGACCTTTCTTGACGGATGCCTGCGCTCCAGACTGACGAACCACTGAGCCCAGCCCGAGCTCCAGCTCGCTCAGATGGCCGGCCAACTTTGGGTCAAATGTCGAACACCAGCGCTCATCCTTGAGAGAATAAAAAAGTGATGTGCTTTTGACTGCACAGTGTTACTTTCTCCTCCTGCATATGTTGTCTCATTCAAACTATAATATTTTGCTGTTGTTTTTTTTGTTTTGTTGTGTTTTTTTAATCCACATCAAATTAGTAAAATGTACTCGTATGACTAGAAATAAGTAGGGAATTGAGATGTGAAGCAGACTTTTTAACAAGTCTATGCTTTTTAACTGATACATCATAAACTCCTCAGCACCCTCCAATGAGCTCACCTTCAGCAGTACAGGTGCAAAAACCTGTTTAACAGCCTGGTAGAGAGTGTTGATGGGAGATTCCACCATGGACAACACCAGGAGGCTCTGATGAAGGTTATCCTCTGTAATCACCGTGGGTTGCAGTTTAAAGAACACCAACACTTTCTCTTTGGTGTCGGCCACAGCTTCAATCTGTTAAAATGATAAATAATAAACAAAAAGGCCAGCTTTATTCTCAACCGAGTATAGAACTTCAAATAACACTCTATATCCCTGATGTACAGTGAGCAAACAGTATAATCTCTACAACGACTTTCTGCAACTTCAAAAGAGCCATTGTCGTCACTTTCCATTAAATTAAATTCTTCTGAAGCCACATAGTTATCTATGTAGTTTTGCTTAACATACTTTCATGACGTTTCTTATTTTCTTTTTTTTTTAAACTATTCATCCTTCTAACACTTTCTTCTGATTTTTGGCTATTTTAGCAGTTTGTAGTTTTCATTCAATTAGCTTTTTTTTTCTTTTTGAAATGTTAGCCTTTTTACCCATTTTAGCCATGAGAGTGTTTTTTTGAAAGATATATAGTAATAGCATGAAATTTGTTCTACATATAAAGAAAGGGAGCCAACACAGAGGAACGAAAGAGCCAAATGAGAATATTTCTAGATCCGTCTGCTCTAGAAGAAATCTCTCCAAGGCTCTCCAAGAGTCAAATTTGGACATGCCCATACTTTTTATATCATGCAACCATGCCAGAATTATCTATTGGCTACTCTCAGTGCAAAAGTAGTAGGTTGAATTTGAGTATTTCCAAAATGATCAAGCAGCTCCTTGTAAGATAAAGAGTGACGTTTCCACCTTGTAGGGCTGCATTATGTAATAACGGTGCAATATGTAATAATATAATCCATTTTAACTCAATATGTAATAACACTGCACTTTGTAATAAAATTCTTGAACGCATCTACTGTATATACTAATACGGTAGCGGCCATTACAGAATTTTCTTCGTCATGGGTTGTGCACCCGGGAAAGGGAGGCACGGGGGAGTATGATACACCATTGGCTTTGAATTTGGGTGGAGAGCGTCCTTGCGGGTGTCAGAAGTTTGTACGGAATATATTTTGGGTTAGAACAGCCGATTTCCATTGTTCCAGTGTTCAGTGTCACATGATGTGACTCCACCTGGTGGCAGCAAGCCCATTGTTCCCCAATGTTGCTAGGGAGTCACATCATCACTAACACTGGATTGAGACTTTGAAATCTTTTATGACCAATTGACACTCAGTACATATCATGATACGGGTCAAGGTCCATTTTTTCTGTTTTAATTGTGGAAATTGGATACTTATTTTTGATTTTATGTCAACAAAAGTATGGGAAACCGATTAAATTTTGAAATAACACCCCCAAAAATTATGATTTAATTTTCTTTCCGCCCACTTATCTGGGAATATTTAACGGGAGGCTCAACTACTTATGTAATAAACTGAGCCACATTTTGTAAGAACGTGTTACATATTGCAACAGCTTGTACACAATGTGGCATTATTATATAATGAATTGGAAAATGTATTACATTATTACATGTTGCACCGTTATTACATAATGCGGCGCTACACACCCTGCTAAGAAAACTCATTTCAGTTGCTTGCAAAAATCATAGTATTCCTTCATTCATGGCTGTAGGTGAGTGTGGGGATTCAGACTGACCAGTAAAACTGACCAGACTTAGCTCCCTTTCACCACAACAGAGCAATAAAGTATCCTTGAACTGGTCCAACTTCAAAGATTATTAGTTAAATCATTTACAATTGTTTGTTTTTCTGTTAAAAAAAATGAATACATTATTAAATGTGCTTTCAAAGATTTCCATCTATCCATCTTCTTTTATCACTATGGGCAAACGAAGGATACACCCTAAATATGTTGCCAGTCCATTCAACGGTAAACACAGAGAGAATGCAGCCAACCACACACTCATATTTGGACCTACAGGCAATTTAGGGGTCACCTGTAAATCTCACATGCATAAAATGTTCAAATTTGAGGGCATCTCTTTCAATATTGGGGCTCTTTTTAGGGCAAAGCGGTCCTTGGAAGCACTTTTTTGTTTATATGATGCTCTGCTGATAATGATTATGACCAAATTCGACTGACTCATCAAAAAGTCTGTTATGTTCAGATGTTTTGATGACTTTTGTGCCTTTTGCAACTTCTTTGCATAATAGTGGCCTCGAGGTTAGAGAAGCCAGCCTGTGATCAGAGAATTGCAGGTTCAAACCCCAGAGCTGCATGGTGACCACTGTGGCTCCTTGAGCAAGGCCCTTGAGCCCCAAATGTTTCTCAGACTCTCCAAAGTAGCTGCTCGCTAAGGACTGTTTAAAAGTAGAAACCACATTTTGCTGTACCTTCGTTGTAAATGTGTTATATATGTAATTGCTTTACCTTATTTGACACGTGCAGATCACCGTCATGTCTGCTGAAAAACAGGACAAATTCATTCCCATCATCCAAGAAGTTATTGAGCTCTGGACTGTCAGTCAGGGACGAGGGAGGTTTTATTCCATAGATGTTTCCAGTTGTGATGAGGATAAACCTCTTGCGAGCATCATCTGAACCGTGGGCCATCTTTCAGCTGAAACCCAAAGAGTGACCATGTGTAAGTCTTTCGTAACAATGTAAAAGCAAACGTACTTATTTGGTGTATTTCTTAAGTCATTTTCTGCAGGAAATGTGTTATGGTATGTGTATGTAGGCAGGTAACACATACGACACATGAAATGCAGCCTCCCGTATGCTAAGCAAACACACTTCACAAACAGATTTGTCCTGAAAGTTGCCCAGCTTCGAAGAGGAAGAGAAACTGTACGGTGGAGTTCTGTGAAAGCTACACAGCACAGCAAATGCGCTAGCCAGCTAGCTTTAGCTTTGCTCATGTGAATAAAATTTACAAACATGACCAGAAGGCTTAATGTCGGCGCGCTGGCACACTGACTGAAATGCAGCTTTCATACCGTTTCGCCATCGAGTGATGTATTCGTGGGGCTTCCATAAATTAAAGCAAGAAATGCAGCGTTAGCAATGTCTGGCTAGCGTGTGTGCCTTCGTTGTTGCCAGGCAACGACGGCGCGAGCCTCAATGTGTGGGAGGTACCGATCAGCGAGAAAAGAGCGACGCCATTTCTCTGTCAACACCGGAAGTACGTCATCTTAGTACAGATAGTGGCTTAGTTTAAAAATAATTCAAAACCGTTTACATGGCACGTTGCAAACAGTATTAGGGCCACTGAGGAAAAATGAATCAGAGGTTAAAAAACAATAGACAATTTTATTCTTATTTTTATTTTACCTTTATTTTACCAGGAATATCCAATTGAGATTAAAAACCTCTTATTCAAGGGAGTTCTGGCCAAGAGGCAGCAAAAGTACAGTTACAATTTAAAAAAAAGAGATAAAAATACAATTACATTCACATTATAAAAAACTGTTACAATTCAAAACTCAATAAAACTCATTAAAACTTTATAAAAAAAAAACAGTTACAATTTAAAGAGCTCGACTGAAGTGCTCTCAATCTGGAATTAAAAGCGTTCAATTTGATAAGTTCAATGATTTTCCAGTCTTTTGGCAGCATGTTCCATGTAGAAGGAGCAGAGTAAGCAAAAGCCCTTTTTCTCAGTTCTGTACGGGTGAACGGAACAGCGAGCAACCAATGATCACTTGAACATAAACTGTAAGAATTCAGTCTTCCGAGTGATTAGGTTACAGATGTACCATGAACTCCAAAAATCAAAGACAAGTTTTTTTCAACTGTGACATGAGGGTAGGTGGAAACTTGAAATCTTCTGATTGGAAGACAACCCCTAACTGAGCCATGCCACCTGAAAATGTACTATTTTTCAGTGTCTTTATAGACATTTACACAGAATTGTGTGATTGCTGGAAGAAAAATGCTGATCAGGAAGGTTTTGCATGAACTCAAACATAGATGTTACCTGCTGGATTCTTTGTAATGTGTCAGCTAACTGAATGACATCCATCTTGGATGGTTCATTATTGTCAAGATATAAACCTCGAGTATTGTGACACATTTTTGTGTGTTGCGATGTGCTTCACATCCCTACCTACAGAAGAGTACTAAGACCACTGAAGAAAAAAAAATTCAGAGGTTAAAAAAACAAAAAAAAAACACCTCATGCTCTTCAGAAAAAAGTTCAAAATCAAAGTAAAGATTTTTTTTTTTCACATAGAAAAAGTTTTTTTTTTTTTTTGTACAAACTGGAAGCTTCCATTATGTCTGGCCATCCTTCATCATTTGTCAGTGGAGCCAAAAAAATCACATTAAATCACTTAATTCTGACTATATAGGGGTTGCTTACTGCATATGGACATATGCTTTTAAACAGGATTTCTTTGTTTAATAATGATATATTTTATAAGCACTCTGGGATCAGGACTTTGCCCTTCATACTCGAGGAACGAACGCATGGGAGAGCTGCAGGCTGCACTGTCTCTTCAAAGTCTAACACTGATGATAACTGCACGGTGTTCATGGGCTAAAGCCTGTTCTGAAGTGTCCTTTTACCACTCCATTAAACCACCTGCAATGCATTTTGCAGAAACAGTAACGTGCGCTGGCATGTGGATGGACTGATGTTTCCACTTTGTATTTAAAAAAAAAAAAAACTGTGAAAAAAAAAACCTCAAATTTGATTTTCGACTTTTGTAGACATGCATGAGGATTTTTTTTTTTTTTTTTTAATCTCAGATATTTTTTTTCTTCGGTCGCTCTAAAAATTCTCGACATTGATTTTGGACTTGCCTAATCCTCTTCTGATCAATCTCAAGGATGAGATCACAAAGTATGGGGTCATGCTATATGAAAATATAATTCCTTAAACATCAGCTTACCAATAGGTGGTATATGGCTATCAATGGACATTGGATATGGACGGGTTCAGGGCAAGATTCAGGCAAATCGCAGCATGTAGAACAGAGTTACACATCACTTCCTGTTTCATCGCGAACCCTCAGATATTCATTGGAGTGCCATGAGCACAGCCTTTGAGATCATAGTTATATTATGATAAGTTTTCATCAGGAAGGCCTGTTGCTTCTACTCGCCAGATTTCAGGCCTCTAGGGCTTACCTCGGAGGAGGATCGTGTTTCATGCGTTTCACAAATAATACAAAATAGTGGACTTTCTGTTGGGTTGAGAGTATGGGTGCACATTTTTGTGCAGTTTGATGGGCTGCATATATCTACCAAATTTCTTGGATATAGGTGAAACGTGTCAAACGTGTTTCTCAAATTAGATGTTATCAATGTGAAAACAATGGCTCTATGGAGTACATGCGCTATGACCATAAAATGTGGAATGTTTCAGTAATCAGAGTCCAGGTCAAAGCAGGCAGGCAGGCAGGTGCACAGACAGAGAGAGAGAGAGAGAGAGAGTCTGTAAACAACTGCCTGGCACGCCCACCTGAAACTCAGCAGAGAGAGGGAAACACATTTGCTTATGACGCTACAGAGGAGAACAAGATTAAAGGTACAAAAAGACCACTTCCCATATGAAGATCATGACTTCTGGTGCAGAGAGAGAAATGACGAATCTCATGAACTATGTGACCGGCAGCGGTCCCTTATATAGACCACTACGTTAATTTGTACCAGGTGTAGATCTGCATTTAAAACATAGTTTTAGTTCAGAGACTACATACAGCTCAATTTAATTTTTGTTCTGACACAGACTATACGTTTTGAATTTTTTCATCCCCAAATCTGAACAATTACTATAAAAAAATTACTACAATCTCAACATAAAACCAGATTTAATGATGCCCCCCGCCCCCCATGATAAAATCATTATAATACTGGTTACTTATGACTCATTGCTTACTGGAATTTAAACTTTCACAGCAAATAAAGGAAACAAACGCTTTGTGTTGGGTGTGAAGCAGATTTATTGACTGATCCTGTTGAAACAGACACCAGGTCGATCAAGCATATGGCTCAAGGGCCAAAAACAGCATGTTTTAGAGTCCGATCTAAACAAGAAGACTGTGCAAATTGTGGGAATAAAATATTAAGCTGCTGATTCTATTCATTGGAGATTGTACTGTTTCAGCAACAGCTACAGACATAACACCAGACTGAGACTTAAAAAAACTTCACTCAGGACATTGTTGGAAAACCCCACATTTTATTCTTATGGAGGAAAAAAATGCTTCTTTAAAGGCTTGTGTCCCTGTGTCTGGCTGTCAGAAACCGGTATTCCCCTACACTTCAATAAAGTGAGCAAATTCACCCGTGCATAATTTCAGCACACTGTCTTCAAAAGTAATTGTCCTGTCAAAGAAAAGCTTTAATGAGCTATTAGAACGATTTCTTGAATTACAGGAAATTTGCAATTAACAAAAATGCTTGACCTATTTACGTATCACATTAGGGAGAGTACCATGTAAAAAAGTGAAAAGCAGAAGTGAAAAGAATGCGCTTCAGAACAAGACAAAGAAAGAGTGAGGGTGAAACAATGGGGTTATTCACAGCGGTGTTATATCTAACCAGCTGTCAGAACGTGTATGCTACAAGAAAGTTGCATATCAGCTGTAACCAAAAAGGTGAGAAAACTAGTCCATAAGCAATTAGTCCTTCCCCACAGTTTCTGTCTTCTGATGTTTTCACATCTGCCGTCATCAAACTGCCAAGATCCTTTGTTGATCTGTAGCCACCGACTACCGTAAATTACACTGACTTGAGAAAGAGTCTTCTGCCTGTTTGTCATTCCTTTTTGAAAAGGTTATTGAATGCTCTTCTTGAGTCACTCTTCCTTGAACAATTATCGTCTGAGAGGATGAAGTTTACTTTCATTTTACATATTGCGCTACACACTGGAAGAGTGCAAAAAGGTGCATTTTGGCTTAACTAGAGAAAATGTTTTTTTCTTTTTTATTTGTGCAAGACATAAGTAATTCTTCCTGCTCACTTTGAGACGTGGAATCAATTCAGGCAGATAAATGATTGGTAGCTGATAGACATATAAAGTAAACATCTTCATTTGATTCAGAATTACCACATGTTGGCCAGATGCAGCTGGCTGTTGTTATTTTAATGAAGTGGACACCTAATAGCACCGCCACCACACACCTTTAGAGTGAACTAGGCTGGAATTCATAATAAATTTCAAAATAGACTACACCGTTTTATAGACAGAGGGAAATCTTTCTCATTCTAATTTAATAGGTTTTTTTTTTTATTGTTTTATTAATCATTTATGAGATACTCATTTTGTTTCTTGGAGTTGATATTATTTGTGATAGTTCAGTTCTGGAGCTCTCACACTTTTTAATGTTGAACAAACATATTCCTATTTTGTCTTTTTTATCGAATGTATCCACTGACTTATTGTTATGAGTCAGGTGAGATGAGTAATGAAGTGGAGTCATAAACAAGGAAGTCTGCCAATGTTTTGAAAACATGCCAAACAAACTCAATAAACCCAATAATAATATCCATAGGTCCTTACTGTCTTTTTCTTGATCCATATGTATGACTAATTTGTTTGTAACAGTCAAAAGGAGTGGTAAGTGACATTATACCAAAAGGTTGTGCTCTCCATAAAGGGAAACACCCTTGTCATGATGCTCCTCCCATTAAAGCGTGCTGAATGAACTGAAGGAAGTTCATTTCTGTGAGAACAGAGCACAAGGCAGGACTACTCTCCCGGCAGCTCCTGAGACAAAGCGATGGTAAGAACATGTCTCACTGCTTTTACTTCACTTTTCTAATCCAAAGCCCTTTTTTAAAGTATTGTTGTAAGAAGATTGCTGCTGTCAAGACTGATATCTTGCAACTATCAGAGAGATAGAGTGTGTAACATAACTTGCTGTGTAAACTTGAATTAAGCTACAAGCCTGTGCATTCCTTGTCGCAACTTTCACAGAAACAAAGCCGTTTAGCAGGTCCTGCAATTAACATCTGCGTTTGAAACAGAATGACAAAATTCATTTAAGCTGCATCTGATTTCACGTGAGAGATTAGATACGCCTTCAACAGTACTGGCCACTGTCTCATTTCCCAATGTGCAAATAGGGGCTCCTGAAGATTTGAACACAATTTGTGACAGATTATGAGATAGGGAAAGTAATTTCAAATGTTCTGTGATTTCTTTTCAAGTCTGGTGTGAATGAGAGTATGATGACTACACATAGATGACAAATAGATACTTTATAAATAGTTCACATGTGACTGCTTTAGAGTGACGATCTCACCTCAGTCATTTATTGACACTGACCAATTAGTGAAACTGAGAGAGGAAATGAAAAGAAAGCTTCTGGCTTTGTTGTTGAAGGGAGGGAATATACATTGATCAGTATGTCAGACGTTACTCACTGTACAAATAAATTAACCACAACATACATGTAGAATGAATTGAACTCATGTGGGAATAGCATATACTTTTATAGCTTATGTGATAGTTGCCTAACTGACAGGACTTGATAAATCACTACATCATGTGTCCTGAGGGGAAATCTCATACAGATCATTATTACAGATGCTGGTGAAGTAATTCACAGAATACTGTGAATGTTGTGAAGCATAAGTGTTCAAAAATTATTGGCTAAAGATCACGTTGAGTTTATTATAAGCATACTACCAAGTCACTATCGCTTAGGATAAAAATCCCCCTTTCTTTCTGAACATATTTCAAAGTCAACGTCAGTGACTAACTCAGAAGCACAACAGGGTGTGACCCCACACCAATACTAGATCGAGTCAACATTTTTCATGTTTGAAAAAAGAAAACCCATCAGATGACAATACTTTAAAGGAATGCTGCAATTCCTATTGTTAATCCCGGTGTTATTTAGAATCAGTAAATCTATGAATGCTACCTCTACTGTCCGCCATCTAAAAAATATATCTAACTACTACATCTCATTTAGTAAGAGTGTCCTCTTTGGGATTTCCCTCTGATTTGCAAACATTCCAGATAATCAGCCACTCTATCTCTACATGGGCGTTTATACTTAACAACCTTTTTTGTTTTCCTCACCCCTACAATTGTTTCTATTTTTGATTGCTGCAATGTTGTAAGTGTAATGTTTTAAACACAAAGTCCAAAGTTGCATTTGTAGTTTTCAAGTGACTGAAAAAATTTTTTATTCCCGAAATATTTCCTCTTCTGAGAACCCTGTAACACCATAAACTTGCAACGATGTGTGGTCCAGATGTACTGGATTTTCACCAGGGAATGCCCTGATAGTAAAGATGTTTTGGGCAGCTCTTAAGCAGACGATGACTGTGGGTAAAGTTATTTTACTCAATGGTTTATCTCATATGCCTCTTTCACAATGATTCCACTGCTTTCTTGAAGGTGTTTTCTGTTAGTCAAACTTAGAGTAGCATTGCAGCTCAGCAGGCAAATATCTTACAATTCCTTCAGCCCACTACATATCAAATAGTGACACATTGTGTATTCAGACAGCTTCCTGTCAGACGCAACATTGACATCTGCAGCATTTTGAGCTACATTTGCTCATCTGTTGCCAGCAATCACTCCCCTCGCACATCAATGAACCTTGTTTACCCTGCTGTCTTTATCTTCCTTATTGTCACAATCATTAGATGATGGCAGACCGGGAATTCCCTTACAGGAGTGTTTGAGATCTAGTTCTTTATCTATCACAACTTTTTTTTTTTTAATCAAGATTGTTCAGACCATTTCACTCTCCTATTTTTCTGCTTTCAACACATCAAATCAAAGACCAACATGTTGATTTGCTGCCTTGTATGTCGCATCTCTTAACAGCTGTATTGTAATAGAGATGTAAAGTTAAGTCACTTCATCTGTCACTGATTATAGTCTACTATAGTCTGTACTAGATATAGTCATGGCTGATTGGAGTATTATAAACTATCAGATCGTTGACGAACACTCTCCTTTCCCCTTTTTGTTTCGGTGATACTAGACAAAATTAAGTAATAAACTCAAAGACATAGTGGAAGCTCTCCCTCGTGTTGCTTCCTGAGACTTTGTGTACTTTTCTGCCTTGATGGAAATGCATACTGGGTGTGTTTCTTTCAGGATGGAATAACCTACTTATGTACAGCTCAAGATCGATTGTGAAAAAACAGAGAGGATTTAGTTGGATTTAAAAAAATATATATATATTTTCTGAAATTTCCTTTAGAAAAACTACATTTATGAGATCTAGTGGTAATGTGGGGTTGTTGGTGTGAGTGGTTGTGCTTTTTGTGCTGTCACCGCAATATATCAAATCACCACAACATTTCCAGACTTTAACCTGTTTACAATCTATCTACATTTTTTCCAGAGCCGTTTGCTAATGTTAGTTTGACAATTAACTCAGAACAGTTCACCTGCTGACCTAATCTATCAATCAAATGTACTACTACATTTTTGAGTGCCTCATGAAGCCAGTTAATGGAAATAATCTTATTCCGTATTAATAAATCTAAAAAATGTCCTGCTATTTTCATAATTTACTTGTAATTTTCTCTCAACAGGCTTCAAGAATCAACCTTAACTACTTCCTGTAAGTAGCCATACTCTTGCTGTCTGTTACCTGTTTCTAAATATAACAAATAAAAGAATTCATTAGTCAGTGGTAATGACTTCAGGCACAATCGCCATAATTTACTGAATATATCTGGGTGGAGTCATTATTATGTTTTCAATAAATTAGAAAAAAAAAATGCGGATGTTGAAACAATAAAAAAAAACACCTCATGCTCCTCAGAAAAAAGTCGATAATCAAAGTCGAGGTTTTTTTTTTCTCTGTGAAAAAAAAAAAAAGGTTTTTTTTTTATACAAAATGGAAACGTCCGTCCATCCACATCCCAGCGCATGTTATTGCTTCTGCAAAATGCATTGCAGGCGGTTTAATGAAGAGGTGAAACGAAGTCTGAGAACAGACTTTAGCCCAGAAACAACCAGGCAGTTCTCAACAGTATCAGACTTTGCAGAGACCGTGCAGCCTGCAGCTCTGACACGCAGTTGTTCCTCGAGTACAAAGGACAACGCCCCCAATCCCGGGGTGCGTATAAAATGTATTATTATTAAACAAGGAAACCCTGTGTAAAATCATATGTCCATAAGCAGTGAGCAACACATATGTAGTCAGAATTAAGTGATTTAATAAGATTTTTTGGCTCCACGAGCAAATGACGATGGATGGACAGACTAATGGAAGCTTCCAGTATGTATTAAAAAAAAAACTTTCCTCCGTGGGAAAAAATTAAAATTGTCGACTTAGATTTTCGACTTTTTTTCCAAAGTGCATGAGGATTTCTTGGGTTTTTTGTTTTCAACCTCAGAATTTTTTTTTTCTTCAGTCACCCTAATCCTCTTATGTAGTTTAGAGGTTCAAAACATAACTCATTTAATGATTCATTTGTAGATGAGAACACTAAGATCAAATGTTCTGTGGACGTGAATTCACAAAAAAAACATTTAGTTTTTTTGTGACTCATGTCAAAGGACACAGTTCCCAGGTATGTCTGGGAAAAGTGCCATATTTTCCCTTCTTATTCTAACATATTGCGCAACAGAGCTGTCTGTGCTTGACTCTAACACTCCCGTCTTATCTCTCTAGAAAACACATGCTTTCCCTTGAACTGCTGACTTTGGCTTTGACTTTGAAAACAGTCTTTACTGTCACCGGTAAGTGGTTCTCTGATCTCAGTTCATTATCAATCTTCATTGAGGTCTCACAGGAATAGAAGTTTTATTCACTGTGATCCTGGACTATGACTGTGCCACAAGTCTTGCCTTTTCAAAAGTAATGTTTAGGATTGTTTCAGTTAGTCAGTAAAGGGCGTTTCTAAGATGTCTTCGCCTTCTGCTTAGATTGAGGTGACAAACTACAATAATTCACTGTTCGTTAAATACCTCAGTTCCATACCAATTGATTGTCTCTCTCAATTGAAGGTGAACGAGTTGGTGTTAACTCACCTAAGTTATATTGGTAATAATATTTTACCTATTTCTATTTATGATGCGTTTTATGCTCATTTACACTATGTTAAGTTTTGATTTCTTTTTTAATATTATGAATTTTATTGATCTGGAGACATTTCACTCCTGAACATACAATATATAGTGGGTTCAGTTTTATTTTTACTACACAAGCAGATTATTCATATCTCTATCTTTACAGCTATAACACAGGACTATCCCATATTGTAGTCAATGCAGTAGAAATACAGATATGTCCCCACCTGTTCAGATTCAACATCTATATGCTGTATTATTATAGTAGTGGCCATTACAGACTTTTCTTCGTCACGGGTTGCGGTCCGGGGAAAGGGAGGCACGGGGTAGTATGATACATCGTTGGCTTTCTATTTGGGTGGAGAGCAAAGTTTGTATGGAATACATTTTGGGTTAGAACAACCGATTTCCATTGTTCTATTGTCCAGTTGTCACATGATGTGACTCCACCAGGTGGCAGCAAGCCCATTGTTCCCCAAAGTTGCTCGGGAGTCACATCACTAACACTGGATTGAGGCTTTGAAATCTTTGTTTTATGACCAATTGATACTCAGTACATATCATGATATGGGTTGAGGTCAATTTTGCTGTTTTCATTGTGTATATGGGATAATTATTTATGATTTATTTATATTTATGACAGCAAAAATATGGGAAACAGATCAAATTTTAAAATAACACCCCCTAAAATTATGATTTTATTTTCTTCCGCCCACTTATCTGTGAATATCCCCCAGGGGCTCAGCTGGTAGGCATGATTAATACAACACTTTTCATCTTCCTCTTTTTGAACAAGTGAGAATACACACTTGATGTATTTTCGATTCTTTATTTAGCTTTTCAGGCCCGCCCCTCGCTGACCTGTTTTTTGTTTTTTTCTTAGAAAAATAACTGTAATACAGGGAAGCACAGTAAAAAAATAAATAAATAAAAATATAAAATTCCAGCAGACTAACCGTGTGAAAAAGCTGACTATAAAACAAACTTAACATTGATATTCCTAAAGAGGATATTTAATCAACGGTGACAGTAAGAAGTCGATCTGTGGGATCCCTGTATGTTTATTACAACTTCTTTTATGACAAACATTAAAAAGGGACAATAAATGTAGTATACACAACATAATAAGGAATAACTACATTTAACCTTGGGTGTCTCTTTTTAAAGAAACCTAAACAAATTCCTTTGTAATCACTTTCTGATAACATAAAAAGGTTTTCCCAGCATGCTCTAACACTTTGCTTTCTTGTTTCTTCCAGAATTTGCCAGCAATACGATTCGGATCACAGAAGAAATTAAAGGAAATGTGACATTTCAGTGTACCAAGGATACGCAAAAGCCAATGAGCATGATGTATTTACAAAAGGATGGTACATTCATAAATGGATTTTATGAATCAAAGAAGATATCAATTACGACGTGGCAAAATACAAGAGTGGATCGCGAAGCAGCTGCTGTACATATGTACAACCTGAATGTCTCACATGAAGGGGACTACAAATGTTATTTTGAGTTTAATGACAGTACAGACATTACGATCGTTCAAATAAGCCTTCGACTCACAGGTATGAATACATTTTTCTACAACTTTCTACAGTAGCGCCATTTGCTATATTCAGCTCTGGAGAGTTTCTCAATATCATCAGAAGTTGAAAATGTATTTTTTCATATCTTAAAATGGGTTGACATATTGTTGTTGCAATTGCAATTATCTATTGTTTTGCACTGCTATCAAAACATTGGAGAAGAAAACAATCTGGTAGAGGTTGGCAGTTTAACAAGACAAGACTTCTCGTTGATTCAGTGGGTAAAGAGATATATCAATGAATCATTACTTTGTTTCATAAAATAAAATGGATACCCTGCATTTTATAAACTGTATACCCTTACGTACCTTATCCTCATAGGATCACTACCATGTGATGGTGGGTTAGTTTGCATGCTCACCGAGTGCCATGTGCTGCAAGAGATATGTTCTGTCAACAACGGAAAGGAATAAGAGAGATTTCCAGAGCAATTGTCTTAACAATGTGAAAAGGAGAATACAAACAAGTGTCATACACATTTAATGAAAACAAGAAAATACCCTGGTAGAAAACTGAAATAGTCAGTTTGAGACATAGATCTTATTCATTAAGAGAAGGGACTCCTGAAATGATTTCACTGATGTTACAGTCCTAGTGATGACCTTGAAAGCCTAGGTAGAAGTTTCAAAGTGTTGGCGCACGCTTTAAGGCTTTAAGCTACACGTTTCAATAGGTTTACTGTATTTCATCAATCCAGCCGCTGGTTCGTCAAAGGGCAAACAGTGAGAGACAAACACAGAGGAGCAATTTAGGTTTGCTTCTTATGAATGCAAAACATCCATAACCACATAACCTTACCTGATTCTACAAAAGAGCTTGCTCTGTGGTCTAACCAGGGATGAACAGGTCATGTAATACATGTATACTATTGGCACCATTGAGTTGAACAAATGAAAATGGCCTTGCTCTTATGAAGAGGTATCAAATTCTTTTAGATCCATTAATCCTTTTGGGAGGATCCCTCAGAATAGAAAGTATTGGAAAGGGCAGAAATGGCACTCAGTCAGAATCAAAGTGAAGAAGTAAACAATAAAAAGTTTTTTTTGGACACCTGACGGACACAGAGGTAATTGTTTTTCTCTTTATGGTTTCTCACAGCTCCTTACAGTAAACCTTCGATCTCAAAGGACTGTAATGATGAAAGCCACATTTGTCAGGTGCAGTGTCAATCACACAGTGGATACCCCAGTGCCAAGATGATGTGGAATATACTTGGAAGTGGGAGTAACAGCAGTCAGATGTGGCGAAGTGTGAACAGCAGTGAGGTTCGCAGTCAAACGACTTTGCTGTTCAACACCTCCAGCACTGCAGTCTTCAACTGTTCAAGTGGAGAGTTCAGTATCAGCTGTTCCGTCAATGGCTCAACCTCTGATGTCTTTACTGTCTGTGAGTACTACTTTCATTAAAGCTTGTGTTGTGACTTTAAACGCTTGGTTTTTAGGAAGTGTGAATGGCAATGGAAACCCCTTGTTAGAATGTTCTTTTTATCAAAAAGTGCCAGAGAATTTTTTTTTCTCCATATGAACAAACACGATTTTGCTGTGAAATCATCTTCTGTTGTTACTTTCACGCAGGAAATTCATGAAACGTTTCACACAGCAATTCAGTTAAGAAAGAAAGTTTTATGGAAACAGGACAATTGAAAGCAGGGGTTTCAAACATGCGGTCTGTGTTGTTGTCCACCAACATGGTCTGAAGTTTAAAAATTACAACAAAAAATTAACTTTCCCCCTTTAAAAAGAAGGTTATTCATTCATTCATTCATTCATTCATTCATTCATTCATTCATTCATTCATTCATTCATTCATTCATTCATTCATTCATTCATCTATTTTACATGTCACTGTATTTCTGCACCGGAGACATTGTTTGAAATAAGATCATGTTGAAATTATATTTATTCTTATGTTCAGATTTTGTGAAAAACATCCTGATTTAAAACGTTCATGTGTCCAACTTTCTTTGCATTAAAACAAATGGAAAAGTTGTGGTTGCTTCTGAGGTCATTATACTGGGTCAACTAGATCACATGGAGCTTGATCTGGCCCCTGAATTGAAATGATTTGATCAATTTCCAATCGCCAAATATAGAAACAAAAAAAGACACAATAAGACTTAGACAGTTCATCGTAGCTTGTTACTTAAGGGTGCCATTATCCTAAGAAAACTCAGGCAGTTGAACTGTTCTGGTTGATAGTTTGAAAAATATGCCACTCGTTTCTAATGTGAACTTGTGAATATGTTGATTATACTGAACTAATACTTTGTTTTTGTCTGTTTTGATGCAGTTGGTGAAATTCTTCTCACTATAGCTTTTACCTCCCAGTGACAATTTTTTTTTCTCTGCAAAACTTTTGTTTTCTCTTTGAAGGTGCTGCCCGAGTTCCATCGCCCTCTATGTCTACTGTGATACTTGTATGCATTGCGGTGCTGTTTGTCGTCCTTCTGGCAGTTGGGTTGTTACTTTGCTGCAGAAAGAAGAAAATACAATCGGGTAAGGATTAAGCTGCTATGCACACACACTTCTGTATGCTAGTAGTAATCTACATCAGGGGGTTTTCAATGTGTGGGGGTGGGCCTCCCCTGGTTTGGCAGCACAGAGCTTTGAAGGCAGCAGTGAAACTGATAGTAGGTGACTTTTGTAAGGGTGGTTCATCCTCCTATAAAAAACCCCTCACAGCAGTATTCTGGGAAAAGAAAAGTTACCACTAAATCTGGGTTGTTTTCCAGGAACATCAACAAAAGACACTGTCATGCAAGAACTGCCAAACACAGAGTAAGTGGGTGTTTATCATTCGTGTTTACATAAAAATCTCAATGCTTTCATTAGATCAGTGGTTCCCAACCTGTTTCTTGAGAGACCCAAATCTTTATCACTGAAACGAAGGTGACCCAAGCCTCACGACATCCTGTACACGTACAACAAAACAACAACATCAACAAAAAGAACACAAAAGAACCAAATTACACTCTATATTTGACACACAGTTTATTTGTTATATTCTGTGATGGTGAGTTCCTTTTCTCTGAGAATAACCTCTTTGTGGTCTCTGGATGTTTGTTGGACTGGTGCTACTTCAGTCTGCCGTTTTAAACTTTCATTCGCCAATATTCCACTGCAAAAGAAGCACTCGGATCTAATTTTGTCCACTGCTTCAGTGAAGCCACATGTAACTCCTTTGGTTCACTCTTTGTTTTGAATGATTCATCTTTCTCTTTAGCCCCATGGTCCACATTTCTTTTCTCCCAATACTTACTTTTAATGTAAACTCTTAACATTAATAGTTTTGTGACGTAATAAAATTCAGATTCACTTATTTTTATGACATTAAAAGAATATACCCCTTTAAATCAAGAGGGCTTTGCGACTCACCCATGAATCTTTGTCATCTCGCTTGGTTGGGAATCACTGACTTAGATGCAGTAATCATGTACCATTATAGCCCAAGAACAGAATTTCTCACTTCTCACATTGATAAAGTTGTCGTATTGTAATACTGTTTGTGAGTACTCACTCATGCTAATTTTTTTCAATATGTTCTCTGATGTCTAGGGAATTAATGGGGCCTCGCCGTGACGTCTCCAGCTTCTTGATTTTTGACCAAGTGAAAACCAACAGCTGATGTTGTCTTGAAAGGTCAACTATTTCTGTGAATAAACCTCACATTTGACTGCGATATAAGCCGAGAATAATGAACATCCATGCAAAGTGGTTACTCGACCACATTTCGGTGACACTTGACATTCAAGTAATTGAGGAAGTGTTCAGATTTGATCCACTTTGTGATGAAGGAAATGCGTCACTGACTTGACAATGACAGAGTGGGCTCTCTTTACAAAGAACAGAGATTTCCACTGGTGTGTGTTGAGAATGTGGTTGCAAAATGAGCAAAAACTCTGCACAGTAGTGTGAGCAGCAAGATAAAGGAGTTGTTACTTTGGTAGATTAGGTTCTTATATTTATTTTACTGCAATGTGTTACATTATTGACAAAAGTCACTTCTGACTTTGGAAAAAAAAAATCTAAACAGTATAGTATATTACTGCTACTGCTGCTACACTCTCACATTCTGAAGTGCTTTTATGCCTTCATTTTTAATGTTCTGTTCTCTTCATTGTTTTCTTTTATAACCTCAGTGTTTAATGTGAGATGAATATTTAAAGCTCCGAATGAAATACCGAAAATACAAAAAGCTTTTTTTGATTCTCAGGAGAAAGATTTGGATTTGGTGCCCCCTTGCCTTCCAAACGGTGTGTCTCTTGTTTATTTAAACAGTTGTATGTTTTGAACAAAAAGAAAAAGGCACCGATTGTGGATATAAGCTTTATGAAATACCTCTGTCTTTGTTCAGACACACCCTCTTTCATCATAGAATTATCACTGCACTATATTACTTGATGACACTGGCTGCTGTGTGTTTGAAATTGACATGTGAATACAGTCTGCTGGTATCCATATATTGATTCAGATTTGTTTTTTTTACATTTTGATGTCATAGTTTATTTGTGCCAGAAGGGATTCAAAAACAACACTCAACATTAACTTATTGCAGACACTTCATCGTCATTTGTCAATAATGAGCAGTAACCCTTCTAATGTGTAATGTTGAATAAGGTCTGCTAGTACATATATTTTTCTTTTTATTTGTATTGTAGTTTGCTAAATATTTGGAGGGGTTATTTCCACCCAAACCAACTGTTGAACATTATATGTTGCTTCTGCACTAGTAACATTAATTTAGGGGGGTAGCCGTCTGCTATGGTCTTCCTGGGAATTACAAGATCATTTCTGCTTTCATCTCCTGAGCTTGCACAGAATGCATTTCTTCCATAGAGGAAGTTCTTCAAAAGAGGAACCGTCTTGAATTTCAAATCTCATATGTCAAATTGTTATTTTGTTGAACTCTAAATTTCCATGGGTTTTTTGTTGTTGTTGTTGTTGTTATTTCCATGTTTGTTTTTATTCAGTTAAATGTTACTCTCTCTTTTCCAAATAAATATATTAAACATAATCCTAGTGATCTCTTAATAATTGCAATGTACCTCAACTGCCACTAGATGCAGTCCTAACATCACACAGCATAAAGACAGACACAGCATGTTGGGCCAGTAGTGTTTTTGTTTTTACAATATTTTGTTTGTAATAAAGCAACACAAGGTAACTGCGACAACAGTAATTTCAGAAATTATGCACAAAAACATCTCTAATGCCGTTACAATTTCTGAAGTTTCCCAGCATTTAGTATTATTGATGGATAGTGGAAAGCTACTGCCACACATTGTCCTACTCATAATAATACAACAGGCCACACGGTGGCAGTGGTTAGCACTCTCGCCTCTCGGTGAGAATGTTGTGGGTTCGAGTTTGACCCGGGGTCTTTCTGTGGGGATTTTTCATGCTCTCCCAATGTGTGGCTTCCTCTAGGTACTCCGGCTTCCTCCTACAGGGCAAACATACAGACAAACAACCACACACACTCACATTCACACACACCAATTGAACTCATATGCATGTTTTTGGACTTACAAAAACATATTTACTCTGACTTCCTCCCACAGTCTAAAAAACATGCATTGGAGTTCAATTGGTGATGCTAATTTGCCCCTTGGTGTGAATGTGAGTGTGTGTGGTTGTTTGTTTGTATTTTCCCTGTGACAGACTGGCGACCTGTACACACCCACAGTAGGCCCGTGACCCTGAACTGGATAAGCAGGATAGAAGATGGATGGATAATAAAACAGACCAAAAACCCAGCGGTGCACAATCATTTGACCTTAAACTAATTGATGTAACACCAGAACCTAAATGACTCAAATGACACACTGACCCACACAGTGCTGCCAGCACAGCCAATGTGTCACTGCACAACAATAATACAGTACAAACTGTCAAACATAATTATAGAGAAAGGTTATTTGCATTATATTTGCATGAGTAGCTAGTAACTATATGAAAATACTGAAATACTTTGATTAACTACAGTCACCCAACAGGAGTGAAACAAAGTAGAGTATTTCAGTAACTGAGTAACTATGCTGCTACTCAAAGCAGTGAACAGATTTGAATTCATATTTTCTATAACTATCAAAATAGGTCCATTACTTGTCAAAGCTCTAACTGTAATTAAGTACAGATTATCAGTAATTAGTCAAGTAACTTCCAGTCTGTAACTTTAGCTGAATTTAAAACGCGATTCAGTCATCAGACTGACCCACACAGTGCTGACAGCTGAACTAGTGGGACATGGCAACACTGAAATAATAGATTTTTGTCAAATATTGTGTCTAAAACAGTAATGACAGGGACCACAGCTGAAATCAACTGTTAATTTTTAGTGTGTCAGTAACTCAAGAAAAAACTAACAATAACTGTAATCAAGTCCTAGTTTTCACTAACTATAATTTGCAATGTGCATGTATGTTCTCATTTGTCCAAAAGAGAGGCATTTCAAACCAATTACATGAGGTAAACTGGACAGTTTAGCTGATTAATTACTTTGATATATAACTATAATCAAGTAAAACAATTCCCATAAGTAGTAAAGTAAGTCAATAACAATTTTATGTGGCAGCAAGTAACCATGCACAGACTTCCAGTAAACAATAAAACTAAATTAAAGAGTGATTCAGTCCTTTCACTGACCCACGCAGTATCAGAGCAACACTACAATAACACACCTTCAGTATGAGCACACCATTAAGACATCTTAGATTGGATATTTAAGCAACTAACTATAACTATAATCGACCCCAAATGTTCAGTTACTGGCACAACACTGATTGCAGCATCTGAATGCTACATTTAAGTACCTTGTCCGTGAGCCTGATGACATTCGTCATGATCCGTCCTGCAACGGCAAACTAATTTCCAATTGGCTGGAGAATGAAACAATGTTAATGCACTGTAGTCGCTACATGATGTGTAATCAGAGCAATGTGAGCACTTCACATTCACACAGAGGTACATGATGTCCCCTGGCAGAAAGAAGACGAAAAGCTACGGTTCATTGAGGGAAAAGAGAAAAGAAATGAGCTCAGGAAGGAGGTAGAGGAGTAGATGGAGGATGACACAGATCGCTAGAAAATTGAAGGCGCCAGAATCATTTTCTCATGAGTCCATGGGCCCATTTACACCTGATGTTAACCTGTTTTTCAGGTGATCTAATTATATGTGGCAAGCCCGAAAGACAAGTCTTAACAGGCACCAAAGCGGTTTCATTCAAAACACTTCCACAAAGGCTTTGTAGCGTAAACACCACGTGTTGCAAATGCATCCTAGGAAGGTAGGCATCACACGAAAATACGTCATACATAAACGTTATCGGTGTGCGGCATGTTTTCGTTTAAGAGAATATGCCGATCTGAGTTACAGTCTTTCCAACTCTCCAAGGAAACTATGGAAAAGAACATGGAAGTGATCGCTGTGCCCCTTTGACCAATTGGAGGAGCTCATGATATGGACAAGTGTAAACAGTCTGCATTATGGTTTGCCACATGTAATCGGGTCACCTTAAATGCATGTTAACACCAGATGGAAACGAAACCCATGACAGAGAAGACTTTCTCGATTGAAAAACATTATAAATATGTTTGTCTGGCACTTTTGGGTGATGCATGTGATTCATTGATCGCGCTGCGCAAATAATGCCTCCTCAGTTCCCGCACAAATAGGCCAATCGCTCACGCATTGGTCGATCTTGCAGTGCTAAAAGTTCAGATTAGGCAGCCTGGTCGACGGATCTTTGTGCACATATTAGATGCATTTTCACAGTGCAATTGGTAGATCAACCAAAAGCATTTACATAGTCATCAAAACAAAATTGTCTTTTCCAATAAACATTTCTCTCTACTCTTTTTTTTTTTCATTATACATGTTTCTTGTTCTACCCTTTTCCCTTTCCATGCATTTTATTCTTTCAAAACACGCTTTCTCTTTCATTTGTTTCCTCTCATGAGTCTCTGTGACAGGCTGTCAGTCCACGTCTGGGCCCAGTGTTTACATTGGGCAGCAGAGCAGCACCAGCCTGGTTGCACTTCAGGAATGTAACCCCTCGTCCCTGCCCTCCTCTTTTTCCTTCTTCCCCCTCCCCATCTTTCCATCTTTTTCCTTCCCTTCCTTAATTCTTTTATTCCCCTTCCATGCAGCTCACCCCTTCCCACTTCCCCTCCTTCACTTTCCTTCTGTTCCCTCTGCCGTCATTGCCCTTCTTCCACCATGTTCCTCCCTCTAATTATCCTCCCATCTGCCCCATCAGAGCCACCCACCCGGCCCTCCCT